>BDSL01000136.1:0-226748 GCA_003116995.1 Yamagishiella unicocca | reverse complement strand
TATCGATGCGCTTACCATTCGCTTCGCGCCCCAAATCCAGACTTAGAGACTGAAGCACGTTATCGCCTTCGTGACCTTTCACTTTCGCATGACTTCCGGCGAGACCGTTGCTGCCTATCAGAGCCGACTCGAGGCGATCCTCTCCGAAATCCCTTCGGTGACGGAGGAGGAACGCCGGTTTTGGTTCCTGGAAGGCCTTTCCGCTAGCTTGGCACCTGCCTGCGCGTCTGACTTTCACGGCCGCCCCTTTTCCTCGTATTCCGACTTGGTTCAGCATGCCATCGGCGAGGAAGCCAAGGCCTTCGTCCGCCGGCGCACCCAATCCTCTTTGCGCTCTCACGCTGCCATCTTACAGGCCGTTCCCGACTTTGAGGACGACGCCGACGACGTGCCGCCTGCCAAGAAGCCGCGTGGCGCTCCTCGCGCTGCTGCTGCTGCCGTTGCTCCGCGTGGGGGTCGCGGGGGTCGCGGGGGTCGGGGGGCCGCAGCGGCCGCTCCGGCCGTGGCCGTCACGGGGGCTGTGGGCAGCCGGATGGGGCGATGGGAGTGGACCCCTTGGCCGTGCTAACGCAGTTTTTTGATCAGCATGGTCGCGCGCTGCCCCTGGGCACGGTTCGCGCGATGATTGCTGACCACCAGTGTTTCTCCTGCGGGTCTAAGGAGCACGCCTACGCGCAGTGTGACAAACTTAGCCCGGCTGCGATTGCGGGGCAGGCTGCGTACAACGCGCGCAAGGCCGCCAAGCGGAAATAGGGGGTTGCTCAGGTGCTGTCGGGGGGTTCCTCGCCTGAGTTGTTGCCTCCACCGCCTGCCTTGATTGTTCGCCGCCCTGTTCGGGCTCTGCTGCCTTCTGCATTAACTGAGTTGGAGACTTCCGTGGGTCGCCCGTTCACGTTTGATGCCGTCGCTGTTTGCGCTGGTTTCGACTCTTCTTGTAACCTATTCGCGCCCCGCGGTCGTTCTTTCTCCTCCGTTGATGTTGGCGGTCACACAATCCTGGCGGTTCCCTCCACCGTTTCGCACTTGCGTTCATTGCTTTCTCACTACCGTGCATGCAAGCGTCGCCGACCTGACTCCGCCTTGGCCCTCTTGGTTCCGGCTCACGTCGCCGCGCGCAGCGCCGCGCTCCTCTCAGGTATGCGTTGTCTTCGTCGCTTTGCTGCCGGTACTTCTCTGTTTGCTGGCTTGTCTGTTGATGGTCGTACCGTTACCCTGCCTGGCCTGCCTTATGCCGCCGAGCTTTGGTACGACGCCGCACTGCCCTGTTCCGCTCCGCCTTCTGAGCCCTTTGTCTCTTCTTTGGCAGTTGCTTCTTCCCTTTCGACAGGTGGTTCGTTGCCTGTGATCCCTGTCACTGCTGTCAACCTCGCCCTTACTGCCTTGCTCGACTCGGGTGCCAGCCACGACTTCATCGGTGCTCCCGTCGTCCCCGCCTTGGTTTGCCTATTCGGCCGTGCTCCTGGTCGCACGTTCACCTTGCTGACGGTGGTAAGCAGGCTATCTTGGGCCAGGTTACGCTTCGCCTTTCTGTGGGCTCCCTTCGCCTTACTGTTAACCCGTACGTGCTTGCCGAGCTGACTGATGCCGCTTCGTACATCTTGGGTTCTGCTACTTTGCAAAAGCACTTTGCTGTTATGGACTATGCTGCACGTTCGTTGTTGCTGCGCTCTGCCCGTGGGTCGCCGTGTCGCGTGTCTTGGCTCGCGTCGCCGGCTCAGGGGGGGCCACCCGCTGCGGATGCTGCGCCGTGCGTGAATTTCGCCCTTTAGAGGTGGTAGAGATAACTACCGGTTGGGCGAAGTGCCAAAGATAAGCCAGAGCGAAGGGCTCCGCTGGCGGGCGGTCGTACAGCACGACCGGCGAACCCGCTACAGTCAGCGTTAGGCGAAGACCGCCAAGTATCAACCGATAGACAAGTAAGACGGAAGTCAAGGAGACTTCTACCAGTGACCAGTGTCACGGCGACGCAAAGGTGCGAAGCCCCGTGGGTCGACGTTCAGTAACGTCGAACCACAAGTAAGCTGCAGTTAAGTTAGTTACGGCCAGACAAGACTCCGTCGGCAAGAGTAAGTAAGGTTAAGTGAAGTAAGGATAAGTAAGAGGAAGTAAGCAGTGAGTAGGCAAGGGAGACTGACAGGCCTAACTGGTACCGTAATACAACACCTGGCCCGGGGGGCCAGGCTCAGCTGACCCCTGCAGAGCTGGAGGGCGTGCTGGGGCTGCCGGGGCAGCCACAGCAGGCATCGACGATGCGCTGCGGCGGCAGGTCATGGCCCGGGGGGTCTCGCTGCCTGCCGCCGCCCAAATCTTCGCCTTTGCTCAAGCCTTAGAGCGTGCCTTCCTCACACCTCATCACATGGCGAATTTACGTCCACGCTACGCCATTGAGCCCCGGCCTTTCCGCGGGGGGGGAAGTGTCTCTGGACTCAGCGGATAGGCCGGCAGCTTATCTGGCGATGGCGACGCGGGCAGCACCAGCTTTGGAGCATTGCACAGTGCTGCTCGCGGAGGTTGCAGCCACCACTGACCTCCAGCCGTCAGCGGAGCTCATGGATCCATGGGACGACACGCAGCTGCACCACCTACTACGCCACGGCAGTTTCAGCAAGGAGCTACCGTCGGATGAGCAGCGGGTCAACAAGCGCGCTCAGTCGTACCGTGTAGCCGGGGCAACCCTGCATCGCATCATGCCCAACGGCACCGGTCATGGTGTGCATTGAGCACTTCACCAAGCATGTGGAGCTCATAGCCCTACCAAAAAGACACCAATGAGACTGGCCGTGCATTCCTGGAGCGAGTGCTGTCACGGTTCTCAGCCCCAGCGGAGGTGGTCACTGATAGGGGCACTGAGTGGGAAGGCTGTTTCGCGGCGCTGTGCGAGCAGTGCCTCATCGATCATCGCCGCACCTTGCCTAACCATCCCCAAGCCGATGGAGCATCGGAGCGGATAGTGCAGGTGTTGAAACGGTCGCTCTGCAAGTCCTGTGCGGCTGAAGGCTCAGCGCGTAACTGGGATGACTACTTGCCCTGGCTGACTCTTGGCTACAACTGCTCGCCACAAGCCTCAACAGGTTTCTCGCCATACGTGCTGCTCTACGGGGTGGAGCCAGTAGTCGTACCGCCAGCCTGCGTCAACGGTTCGAGGCGCCGTTGGATGTCGCACAGGAGGCGCACTTTCACCAATACCTCACACTGCGCGCTGAGGCGGTGCGCCACATGATGCCAGCTGCTGCGGGCAATCTCCTGATCTCCAGCATCGCGAGCACCGGTATGCTCGGGTGCGCGCGGGCGGATATAAGCCGTGTTTCGGTCGTTATGAGCCAGGTGACTACGTGTATGTTGTGGAGCGCAACCGCCGTAGCACTCTTCAGGTTCCGACCAGGGAGAACGTCCTTCGTGTCATCGAGGTGACGGCAGCAGGGGTGGCCACTTTGCGGGGTCGGTGCAGCACTGATAGCGCAAGGAGAATGTCACCAACCTCAGGCCGTGCCACCTTTCCGACTTAGACCCCATCGAGGACCCCAGGCTCGCAGTGCCGTCGCTGAACTTAGCGTGCGAAGTCTGTGGGTTCCCGGATAAGGAGGAGGTCATGTTGCTCTGTGACGGGTGTGGCACTGGATGGCACACGCACTGCCTTAAGCCGCCGCTGAAAACTGTGCCAGCTGGCGCCTGGGTCTGCCCGGAGTGCATCGCGTCAGGCATCACCGCGGAGCAGCTGGCGGTCAAACCCCTCCCGGAAGCTGCCATTCCCGCACCGCAGATTTTCCTCAGCGCTGATCAGCGACGCCGCTTGGCAGCGGCGTCTGCTCTGGACGGGCGGGCTGTACGACGTAAGTACACCGACCCGGTGACGCTGGAGGACTCTGTGCTCGGGGGAGAGGCTCATTTCCTGGGTCAGGATGCTCGACCCAAGGCCTACGAGGTGCGCTATACCGACGGCAGGATACATTGCCACAGGAGTCATTTATACTCCTATGTAAATTACCGGAGACTCCAATGTCCACTCCGACGTTCCCCCAGCTTCTAAGGCACCCCCGGAGTCCCCACTCCGGCGACTCCTGCGACTCCTGCGACTCCGACGTTCCCCCAGCTTCTAAGGCACCCCCGGAGTCCCCACTCCGGCGACTCCTGCGACTCCGACGTTCCCCCAGCTTCTAAGGCACCCCCGGAGTCCCCACTCCGGCGACTCCTGCGACTCCTGCGACTCCGACGTTCCCCCAGCTTCTAAGGCACCCCCGGAGTCCCCACTCCGGCGACTCCTGCGACTCCTGCGACTCCGACGTTCCCCCAGCTTCTAAGGCACCCCCGGAGTCCCCACTCCGGCGACTCCTGCGACTCCTGCGACTCCGACGTTCCCCCAGCTTCTAAGGCACCCCCGGAGTCCCCACTCCGGCGACTCCTGCGACTCCTGCGACTCCGACGTCCCCCCCCCCCCCCCCCCCCCCCCTCCTGCGACCCCGTCCCCCAGCTTCTAAGGCACCCCCGGAGTCCCCACTCCGGCGACTCCTGCGACTCCTGCGACTCCGACGTTCCCCCAGCTTCTAAGGCACCCCCGGAGTCCCCACTCCGGCGACTCCTGCGACTCCTGCGACTCCGACGTTCCCCCAGCTTCTAAGGCACCCCCGGAGTCCCCACTCCGGCGACTCCTGCGACTCCTGCGACTCCGACGTTCCCCCAGCTTCTAAGGCACCCCCGGAGTCCCCACTCCGGCGACTCCTGCGACTCCTGCGACTCCGACGTTCCCCCAGCTTCTAAGGCACCCCCGGAGTCCCCACTCCGGCGACTCCTGCGACTCCTGCGACTCCGACGTTCCCCCAGCTTCTAAGGCACCCCCGGAGTCCCCACTCCGGCGACTCCTGCGACTCCTGCGACTCCGCCAGCTTCTAAGGCACCCCGGAGTCCCCACTCCGGCGACTCCTGCGACTCCTGCGACTCCGACGTTCCCCCAGCTTCTAAGGCACCCCCGGAGTCCCCACTCCGGCGACTCCTGCGACTCCTGCGACTCCGACGTTCCCCAGCTTCTAAGGCACCCCCGGAGTCCCCACTCCGGCGACTCCTGCGACTCCTGCGACTCCGACGTTCCCCCAGCTTCTAAGGCACCCCGGAGTCCCCACTCCGGCGACTCCTGCGACTCCTGCGACTCCGACGTTCCCCAGCTTCTAAGGCACCCCCGGAGTCCCCACTCCGGCGACTCCTGCGACTCCTGCGACTCCGACGTTCCCCCAGCTTCTAAGGCACCCCCGGAGTCCCCACTCCGGCGACTCCTGCGACTCCTGCGACTCCGACGTTCCCCAGCTTCTAAGGCACCCCCGGAGTCCCCACTCCGGCGACTCCTGCGACTCCTGCGACTCCGACGTTCCCCCAGCTTCTAAGGCACCCCCGGAGTCCCCACTCCGGCGACTCCTGCGACTCCTGCGACTCCGACGTTCCCCCAGCTTCTAAGGCACCCCCGGAGTCCCCACTCCGGCGACTCCTGGCGACTCCCTGCGACTCCGACGTTCCCCCAGCTTCTAAGGCACCCCCGGAGTCCCCACTCCGGCGACTCCTGCGACTCCTGCGACTCCGACGTTCCCCAGCTTCTAAGGCACCCCCGGAGTCCCCCACTCCGGCGACTCCTGCGACTCCTGCGACTCCGACGTTCCCCCAGCTTCTAAGGCACCCCCGGAGTCCCCACTCCGGCGACTCCTGCGACTCCTGCGACTCCGACGTTCCCCCAGCTTCTAAGGCACCCCCGGAGTCCCCACTCCGGCGACTCCTGCGACTCCTGCGACTCCGACGTTCCCCCAGCTTCTAAGGCACCCCCGGAGTCCCCACTCCGGCGACTCCTGCGACTCCTGCGACTCCGACGTTCCCCCAGCTTCTAAGGCACCCCCGGAGTCCCCACTCCGGCGACTCCTGCGACTCCTGCGACTCCGACGTTCCCCCAGCTTCTAAGGCACCCCCGGAGTCCCCACTCCGGCGACTCCTGCGACTCCTGCGACTCCGACGTTCCCCCAGCTTCTAAGGCACCCCCGGAGTCCCCACTCCGGCGACTCCTGCGACTCCTGCGACTCCGACGTTCCCCCAGCTTCTAAGGCACCCCGGAGTCCCCACTCCGGCGACTCCTGCGACTCCTGCGACTCCGACGTTCCCCCAGCTTCTAAGGCACCCCCGGAGTCCCCACTCCGGCGACTCCTGCGACTCCTGCGACTCCGACGTTCCCCAGCTTCTAAGGCACCCCCGGAGTCCCCACTCCGGCGACTCCTGCGACTCCTGCGACTCCGACGTTCCCCCAGCTTCTAAGGCACCCCCGGAGTCCCACTCCGGCGACTCCTGCGACTCCTGCGACTCCGACGTTCCCCCAGCTTCTAAGGCACCCCCGGAGTCCCCACTCCGGCGACTCCTGCGACTCCTGCGACTCCGACGTTCCCCCAGCTTCTAAGGCACCCCCGGAGTCCCCACTCCGGCGACTCCTGCGACTCCTGCGACTCCGACGTTCCCCCAGCTTCTAAGGCACCCCCGGAGTCCCCACTCCGGCGACTCCTGCGACTCCTGCGACTCCGACGTTCCCCCAGCTTCTAAGGCACCCCCGGAGTCCCCACTCCGGCGACTCCTGCGACTCCTGCGACTCCGCGTTCCCCCAGCTTTAAGGCACCCCCGGAGTCCCCACTCCGGCGACTCCTGCGACTCCTGCGACTCCGACGTTCCCCCAGCTTCTAAGGCACCCCCGGAGTCCCCACTCCGGCGACTCCTGCGACTCCTGCGACTCCGACGTTCCCCCAGCTTCTAAGGCACCCCCGGAGTCCCCACTCCGGCGACTCCTGCGACTCCTGCGACTCCGACGTTCCCCCAGCTTCTAAGGCACCCCCGGAGTCCCCACTCCGGCGACTCCTGCGACTCCTGCGACTCCGACGTTCCCCCAGCTTCTAAGGCACCCCCGGAGTCCCCACTCCGGCGACTCCTGCGACTCCTGCGACTCCGACGTTTCCCCAGCTTCTAAGGCACCTCCGGAGTCCCCACTCCGGCGACTCCTGCGACTCCTGCGACTCCGGCGTGCCCCCAGCTTCTAAGGCACCCCCGGAGTCCCCACTCCTGCGACTCCTGCGACTCCTGCGACTCCGGCGTGCCCCCAGCTTCTAAGGCACCCCCGGAGTCCCCACTCCGGCGACTCCTGCGACTCCTGCGACTCCGACGTTCCCCCAGCTTCTAAGGCACCCCCGGAGTCCCCACTCCGGCGACTCCTGCGACTCCTGCGACTCCGACGTTCCCCCAGCTTCTAAGGCACCCCCGGAGTCCCCACTCCGGCGACTCCTGCGACTCCTGCGACTCCGGCGTGCCCCCAGCTTCTAAGGCACCCCCGGAGTCCCCACTCCGGCGACTCCTGCGACTCCTGCGACCCCGACGTTCCCCCCGCTAGGTAGTTAATAAATAGTAATAAAATATTTAAATATTTAAATATTTTGTTATATTATCTCTGTTCTTGTCGTACGCCCAGCGTTGGTTGCCTGACCACCCCAGGCCCCCCAGCCCCGGCGGAGTCCCCACTCCGGCGACTCCGGCGACTCCGACGACTCCTGTACGACAAGGCCTACTGCCGACAAGCAGCCAACATACGCTTTATTCTACCATTATTATTGTATATGTGTTACAAATGTTTTCGTTGAGTTCCTGAAGCCCAATTTGTACGGCTTGCCAAATTGCTCGAGACGTCAAGAGAAGTTGTGACCTTCTTGCCTATTTTTGCAGCATGAGTTACCAGGGTGATGATCAAAGAATGGATAGTCCTTCGACTCGGCAGGCTCTACCGGCTCTCAATCAGCATGATTGGAGCATAGAAGCGGTCGACAAGCTTACATTTGCTGAGCTCAAATATGATTACATTGCTGTTTTGAACCAGCAATACAACCC
The DNA here is from genome assembly GCA_003116995.1 of Yamagishiella unicocca. Lineage (NCBI taxonomy): Eukaryota > Viridiplantae > Chlorophyta > Chlorophyceae > Chlamydomonadales > Volvocaceae > Yamagishiella > Yamagishiella unicocca. The sequence continues at coordinate 218,861 of BDSL01000136.1, read as the reverse complement.
AGAATGCGAGTGTTACAGGGGAGCCAGAGCGGCTCAAGCGCGGAAGCGCAACCAGGCGGGCCCAATGGGCCAGGCCACCCAGTGGACCTTTTTGGAGACGACCTGGGACGGCTCGTCCACCAATTCCACTTAGAAACTGCCCCGGGCTCGCAATGGCCCATCATAGCTGCGTTTCTTCTGCCTATAGTCTCTGGTCTCATCGGCCCTCTCATCTCCGTGGTTCCCGGACCGCGCGTGCCCACGTGGAAGATGCGCATCATCGTCTGGGCTGCGGCGATCGCGTCCACTGGCTCCGGCAAATATTTGATTGATCGGAAGCGGATAGATAGGTCGGCACTGGTGAACTTTCGAAGTTGATGCTCTAGCTGTGTGCTGTCCTAAAGGCGACGTCTAAGTAAAATCATACCAATCTCAAGACAGACGGGATCCAAAGGGTACTGCCGTGGTCATGCTCCTGAGACACAGTTGCAGTTGGACGGCCCAAGGGATCGTATTCGAGCCGCTGCATGTGCCGTTCGCAGCCCTTGCCGCCATCACTCTGCATGGTGCGGCCCTCGGCCCCTCAAGCACGCAAAGACAAGGAAAGGACCACAGCATGGAAAGCCTTCAAGTATCCGTTGCGCCTTAATGGCCCAGCCGGTTGGTCATGATGCGCCCCAATCAGGCCGTGCATGCTCGTTGGCCCCACAATCACGCTAACGCTACATTATCTAAGGGAAATCTAACCTACTGTCCACTACCGTAATCACTGTATCCTCTCATCAAAGGCAGGTGCCCATCTACGTTTGCGCTCATGGGATCGTATTCGAGCCGCTGCATGTGCCGTTCGCAGCCCTTGCCGCCATCACTCTGCATGGTGCTGCCCTCGGCCCCTCAAGCACGCAAAGACAAGGAAAGGACCACAGCATGGAAAGCCTTCGAGTATCCGTTGCGCCTTAATGGCCCAGCCGGTTGGTCATGATGCGCCCCAATCAGGCCGTGCATGCTCGTTGGCCCCACAATCACGCTAACGCTACATTATCTAAGGGCAATCTAACCTACTGTCCACTACCGTAATCACTGTATCCTCTCATCAAAGGCAGGTGCCCATCTACGTTTGCGCTCATGGGATCGTATTCGAGCCGCTGCATGTGCCGTTCGCAGCCCTTGCCGCCATCACTCTGCATGGTGCGGCCCTTGGCCCCTCAAGCACGCAAAGACAAGGAAAGGACCACAGCATGGAAAGCCTTCGAGTATCCGTTGCGCCTTAATGGCCCAGCCGGTTGGTCATGATGCGCCCCAATCAGGCCGTGCATGCTCGTTGGCCCCACAATCACGCTAACCGATGGGGGTCGCGGAGGGGGGCGAGAAGACGGGAGGGGGTAAAGGAGGGAAGGGGGGAACACGATGTGACGCGACGTAGGGGGGCAGCGGAACCGGCAGCGGGGCAGGCGGGGCAGGAGGGGCAGGAGGGGCAGGAGGGTGCAGGAGGGGCAGGAGGGGCAGGAGAGGCAGGAGGGGCAGGAGGGGCAGGAGGGGCAGGAGGGGCAGGAGGGGCTCCTCCCCCCCCTCCCCCACCACCACAGAGGCCTGCACCACTCCCTCCCCTAGGCCCCCGCTTGCTCGGGATGTTAGCTCGGTACTCTCCCCTCCCGGCCCACCACCACAGAGGCCTGCCCCACTTCCTCCCCTAGGCCCCCGCTTGCTCGGGGTGTTAGCTCGGTACTCTCCCCTTCCGCCACCACCACAGAGGCCTGCCCCACTCCCTCCCCTTGGCCCCCGCTTGCTCGGGGTGTCAGCTCGGTACTCCCCCCTCCCCCCCCTCCCCCACCACCACAGAGGCCTGCCCCACTCCCTCCCCTAGGCCCCCGCTTGCTCGGGGTGTCAGCTCGATACTCCCCCCTCCCCTCCCCCACTACCGCAGAGGCCTGCCCCACTCCCTTGGCCCCCGCTTGCTCGGGGTGTCAGCTCGGTACTCCCCCCTCCGCCCCCTCCCCCACCACCACAGAGGCCTGCCCCACCACTCCCTCCCCTTGGCCCCCGCTTGCTCGGGGTGTCAGCTCGGTACTCCCCCCTTCGCCCCCTCCCCCACCACCACAGAGGCCTGCCCCACCACTCCCTCCCCTTGGCCCCCGCTTGCTAGGGGTGTTAGCTCGGTACTCTCCCCTCCCGGCCCACCACCACAGAGGCCTGCCCCACTCCCTCCCCTAGGCCCCCGCTTGCTCGGGGTGTTAGCTCCGTACTCTCCCCTCCCCCACCACCACAGAGGCCTGCCCCACTCCCTCCCCTTGGCCCCCGCTTGCTAGGGGTGTTAGCTCGGTACTCTCCCCTCCCCCACCACCACAGAGGCCTGCCCCACTCCCTCCCCTAGGCCCCCGCTTGCTCGGGGTGTTAGCTCCGTACTCTCCCCTCCCCCACCACCACAGAGGCCTGCACCACTCCCTCCCCTAGGCCCCCGCTTGCTCGGGGTGTTAGCTCGGTACTCTCCCCTTCCCTCCCCCACCACCACAGAGGCCTGCCCCACTCCCTCCCCTTGGCCCCCGCTTGCTCGGGGTGTTAGCTCGGTACTCTCCCCTCCCCCACCACCACAGAGGCCTGCACCACTCCCTCCCCTAGGCCCCCGCTTGCTCGGGGTGTTAGCTCGGTACTCTCCCCTCCCAGGCCCACCACCACAGAGGCCTGCCCCACTCCCTCCCCTTGGCCCCCGCTTGCTCGGGGTGTCAGCTTGATACTCCCCCCTCCCCTCCCCCACCACCGCAGAGGCCTGCCCCACTCCCTCCCCTTGGCCCCCGCTTGCTCGGGGTGTCAGCTCGGTACTCCCCCCTTCCCCCCCTCCCCCACCACCACAGAGGCCTGCCCCACTCCCTCCCCTAGGCCCCCGCTTGCTCGGGGTGTCAGCTCGATACTCCCCCCTCCCCTCCCCCACCACCGCAGAGGCCTGCCCCACTCCCTCCCCTTGGCCCCCGCTTGCTCGGGGTGTCAGCTCGGTACTCCCCCCTCCCCCCCCTCCCCCACCACCACAGAGGCCTGCCCCACTCCCTCCCCTAGGCCCCCGCTTGCTCGGGGTGTCAGCTCGGTACTCCCCCCTCCCCCCCCTCCCCCACCACCACAGAGGCCTGCCCCACTCCCTCCCCTAGGCCCCCGCTTGCTCGGGGTGTCAGCTCGGTACTCCCCCCTCCCCCCCTCCCCCACCACCACAAAGGCCTGCCCCACTCCCTCCCCTTGGCCCCCGCTTGCTTGCAAAATAGCTGCGCAATCCGCTGCGCGATGTCCAAAGCGCGCTGAATCGGGGCAAGAGCCGGCGTCTTGCCGGAGCCAGTGGACGCGATCGCCGCAGCCCAGACGATGATGCGCTCCTTCCACGTGGGCGCGCGCGGTCCGGGAACCACGGAGATGAGGGGGCCGGTGAGGCCAGAGACTATGGGCAGCAGGAACGCAGCTATGATGGGCCATTGCGAGCCCGGGGCGGTTTCCAAGTGGAACTGGTGGACGAGCCGTCCCAGGTCGTCCCCAAAAAGGTCCACTGGATTGTATTGCTGATTTAGACGAGCAATGTAATCATACTTAAGCTCAGCAAATGTCAGCTTGTCTACAGTATCTATGCTCCAATCATTCTGATTGAGAGCCTGCAGAGCCTGCCGAGTCGAAGGACTATCCATTCTTTGATCATCACCAAAGTAACTAATGTTGCAAAAATAGGCAAGAAGGTCGCAACTTCTCTTGACGTCTCGAGCAATTTGGCAAGCCGTACAAGTTGGGCTTCAAGAACTCAACGAAAACATTTGTAGCACAACTACAAGAATAATGGTGTAATAAAGCGTATGTTGGCTGCTTGTCGGCAGTCGGACTTGTCGTACAGGAGTCGTCGGAGTCGCCGGAGTCGCCGGAGTGGGGACTCCGGTGGTGCCTAGGAAGCTGGGGGCCTGGGGTGGTCAGGCAAACAGAGATATTATAACAAAATATTAATATAATCTTTTTTAATATTTTATTAATTATTTATCACGCCGGAGTCGCCGGAGTCGCCGGAGTCGCCGGAGTGGGGACTCCGGGGGGTGCCTAGGAAGCTGGGGGCACGCCGGAGTCGCCGGAGTCGCCGGAGTCGCAGGAGTGGGGACTCCGGGGGTGCCTTAGAAGCTGGGGGAACGCCGGAGTCGCCGGAGTCGCAGGAGTCGCAGGAGTGGGGACTCCGGGGGTGCCTAGGAAGCTGGGGGCACGCCGGAGTCGCAGGAGTCGCAGGAGTCGCCGGAGTGGGGACTCCGGGGGTGCCTTAGAAGCTGGGGGAACGCCGGAGTCGCAGGAGTCGCAGGAGTCGCCGGAGTGGGGACTCCGGGGGTGCCTTAGAAACTGGGGGAACGTCGGAGTCGCAGGAGTCGCAGGAGTCGCCGGAGTGGGGACTCCGGGGGTGCCTTAGAAGCTGGGGGAACGCCGGAGTCGCAGGAGTCGCAGGAGTCGCCGGAGTGGGGACTCCGGGGGTGCCTTAGAAACTGGGGGAACGTCGGAGTCGCAGGAGTCGCAGGAGTCGCCGGAGTGGGGACTCCGGGGGTGCCTTAGAAGCTGGGGGAACGCCGGAGTCGCAGGAGTCGCAGGAGTCGCCGGAGTGGGGACTCCGGGGGTGCCTTAAGAAGCTGGGGGAACGTCGGAGTCGTAGGAGTCGCAGGAGTCGCCGGAGTGGGGACTCCGGGGGTGCCTTAGAAGCTGGGGGAACGTCGGAGTCGCAGGAGTCGCAGGAGTCGCCGGAGTGGGGACTACGGGGGTGCCTTAGAAGCTGGGGGCACGCCGGAGTCGCAGGAGTCGCAGGAGTCGCCGGAGTGGGGACTCCGGGGGGTGCCTAGGAAGCTGGGGGCACGCCGGAGTCGCCGGAGTCGCCGGAGTCGCAGGAGTGGGGACTCCGGGGGTGCCTTAGAAGCTGGGGGAACGCCGGAGTCGCAGGAGTCGCAGGAGTCGCCGGAGTGGGGACTCCGGGGGTGCCTTAGAAGCTGGGGGAACGCCGGAGTCGCAGGAGTCGCAGGAGTCGCCGGAGTGGGGACTCCGGGGGTGCCTTAGAAGCTGGGGGAACGTCGGAGTCGCAGGAGTCGCCGGAGTCGCCGGAGTGGGGACTCCGGGGGTGCCTTAGAAGCTGGGGGAACGCCGGAGTCGCAGGAGTCGCAGGAGTCGCCGGAGTGGGGACTCCGGGGGTGCCTGCCTTAGGAAGCTGGGGGAACGTCGGAGTCGCAGCAGGAGTCGCAGGAGTCGCTGGAGTGGGGACTCCGGGGGTGCCTTAGAAGCTGGGGGAACGTCGGAGTCGCAGGAGTCGCAGGAGTCGCCGGAGTGGGGACTCCGGGGGTGCCTTAGAAGCTGGGGGAACGCCGGAGTCGCAGGAGTCGCAGGAGTCGCCGGAGTGGGGACTCCGGGGGTGCCTGCCTTAGGAAGCTGGGGGAACGTCGGAGTCGCAGCAGGAGTCGCAGGAGTCGCCGGAGTGGGGACTCCGGGGGTGCCTTAGAAGCTGGGGGAACGTCGGAGTCGCAGGAGTCGCAGGAGTCGCCGGAGTGGGGACTCCGGGGGTGCCTTAGAAGCTGGGGGAACGTCGGAGTCGCAGGAGTCGCAGGAGTCGCCGGAGTGGGGACTCCGGGGGTGCCTTAGGAAGCTGGGGGAACGCCGGAGTCGCAGGAGTCGCCGGAGTCGCCGGAGTGGGGACTCCGGGGGTGCCTTAGGAAGCTGGGGGAACGCCGGAGTCGCAGGAGTCGCAGGAGTCGCCGGAGTGGGGACTCCGGGGGTGCCTTAGGAAGCTGGGGGAACGTCGGAGTCGCAGGAGTCGCAGGAGTCGCCGGAGTGGGGGCTCCGGGGGTGCCTTAGAAGCTGGGGGAACGTCGGAGTCGCAGGAGTCGCAGGAGTCGCCGGAGTGGGGACTCCGGGGGTGCCTTAGGAAGCTGGGGGAACGCCGGAGTCGCCGGAGTCGCAGGAGTCGCCGGAGTGGGGACTCCGGGGGTGCCTTAGGAAGCTGGGGGAACGTCGGAGTCGCAGGAGTCGCAGGAGTCGCCGGAGTGGGGGCTCTGGGGGTGCCTTAGAAGCTGGGGGAACGTCGGAGTCGCAGGAGTCGCAGGAGTCGCCGGAGTGGGGGCTCCGGGGGTGCCTTAGAAGCTGGGGGAACGTCGGAGTCGCAGGAGTCGCAGGAGTCGCCGGAGTGGGGACTCCGGGGGTGCCTTAGAAGCTGGGGGAACGCCGGAGTCGCAGGAGTCGCAGGAGTCGCCGGAGTGGGGACTCCGGGGGTGCCTTAGAAGCTGGGGGAACGTCGGAGTCGCAGGAGTCGCAGGAGTCGCCGGAGTGGGGACTCCGGGGGTGCCTTAGAAGCTGGGGGAACGTCGGAGTCGCAGGAGTCGCAGGAGTCGCCGGAGTGGGGACTCCGGGGGTGCCTTAGAAGCTGGGGGAACGTCGGAGTCGCAGGAGTCGCAGGAGTCGCCGGAGTGGGGACTCCGGGGGTGCCTTAGGAAGCTGGGGGAACGTCGGAGTCGCAGGAGTCGCAGGAGTCGCCGGAGTGGGGACTCCGGGGGTGCCTTAGAAGCTGGGGGAACGTCGGAGTCGCAGGAGTCGCAGGAGTCGCCGGAGTGGGGACTCCGGGGGTGGCTAGGAAGCACTGGAGCGGCTCTTCGGAGTCACTCCTTGGAGCCACTGACCGGAGCAGGGAGCGGCTCTTCGGAGTCACTCCTTGGAGCCACTGACCGGAGCAGGGAGCGGCTCTTCGGAGTCACTCCTTGGAGCCACTGACCGGAGCGGGGAGCGGCTCTGCAGCTGTTGGGAGTGGAGACTCCGAGAACGGCTTTGGAGTCTCAAGATGCCTGTCTCCGCTCCAAAAACTCTATGACTCCGCTCCAACAACCCTGTGTCTCCGGTGGAGTGACTCCAGACCTGCCTCCAGTGTGACTCCAGCGTCCTCCCGGAGACAGACAGACTCCGGTGTCTATATGTGGTCAAGTTGGCAATGGTCATCAGCTGCTCAGGCGAAGGACTGTCGAGCTCAGGCTGGAGTTATCAACTCCCGCGGGCGCCCGGCCACGCCCGGCCGAGGCGAATCCAAAGGTCGGGCCGCGCCATTTGACCCGGCCAGGCCCGTGGTGCGGTTGGGCCGGTGGCCCGCCAAGCCTTGTGTTCCCAACTCCGCCGGGCACAAGGGAGGGGAGGGGGGAACCGGCGGAGTCCCCAACTCCGCTGGGCACAAGGGAGGGGGGGGGACCGGCGGAGTCCCCAACTCCGCCGGGCACAAGGGAGGGAGGGGGGGAACCGGCGGAGTCCCGAACTCCGCCGGGCACAAGGGAGGGGGGGCAGGGGAACCAGCGGAGTTCCTAACTCCGCCGGGCACAAGGGAGGGGGGGGGAAACCGGCGGAGTCCCCAACTCCGCCGGGCACAAGGGAGGGGGGTTACAGGTAAAGGGAGGGGGGGGGAACCGGCGGAGTCCCCAACTCCGCCGGGCACAAGGGAGGGGGCAGGGGAACCGGCGGAGTCCCCAACTCCGCCGGGCACAAGGGAGGGAGGGGGGGGACCGGCGGAGTCCCCAACTCCGCCGGGCACAAGGGAGGGGGGGCAGGGGAACCGGCGGAGTTCCCAACTCCGCCGGGCACAAGGGAGGGGGGGGGCCAGGGGAACCGGCGGAGTTCCCAACTCCGCCGGGCACAAGGGAAGGGGGCAGGGGAACCGGCGGAGTTCCCAACTCCGCCGGGCACAAGGGAGAAGGGAAGGGGGCAGGGGAAGCGGCGGAGTCCCCAACTCCGCCGGGCACAGGGGGGGGCGGCAGGGCTGGTTGTGGACACCGCCGATCCCACTGGGTGGTGCACCGGCGGTTGCCCCACTGGGTCTGTCCGACGTCGCTGCTCCGGCTGCTGACGGTGTGGGTCCTCCCCTGGACCCGCCTGCTCCAGCTGCTGCAGCCACTCTGGTAGTGTACAGCGCTGCGGAACCGCCCGTTATCTGTGGGGCGGCTTGTCTACCTTGTTGGGGGAGATTGTTGGCCGCGGCGACGAGCTGGTTGGCGGCGGCCTGGGCCATGTTTGTGAGGTCGAGGATAGCTGTCTCGAATCGTTGCTTCTGCTCGTTGAGCATCCCATAACGCACGGTGAGTTGGTGCAGGATTCCCTGTGACCCCGCGGAGATCGTTCTGCGCTGAGGTGCGTACAGATCTTTGCCGGTTGCTGGTGTTGGTGGTAGGTTCGCCAATTGATCATTGGCCGCGCGAGTTGTTTGCAGCCATATAGAGTCTAAAGCAGCGTCTTCGGGCCCTTTGGCGAGGGACAGGCTGTTCATGTCCGCCATTGCAATGGCCCTGGTTCGCTTGGTTGCCCTTGCTGCGAGATTGGTGCCGGTCGGTTCTCCCATGGCTGAAACAAAACTCGGCGAGTCGCGATCAGCGAACCAGACACTCCCGCGCGACTGCATGCCCGCGGATCCGAAACTAGATGGCTAACCCGCCCGCACTCCGCAGACCGGAACAAACAGGTGCGTAGCGACAACTCCTCAAAGTGAGGTGAACGGAGAAACAACACGGCGCCGTCGCCTCGGCCAACAACACCAGGCCCAGGCCCCCTCCTGGAGCGCCCAGGCCAACTACCTCTTAGAACCGAATTTTAGAATAGTCTAAAATTTAGTTTATTACGCGCGTATTCTCTGCATGGCATTACGCATTACGGGCACAATGCTGCCCCGTCTGACGCGCTCCGGGCCCCGTCTGACGGGCCCCGTCTGGCTCATCTGGGCCTTACGAGCTCAAAGCTTGTAATCCTCGCCCTCACCATACTTGTTGCCTTAAGGGACAAAAGCGGGTATGAATAGGCGACATATGTGTGACAGCGAGTTCCAGTGACAACGCCGGGACATAACTCGGACCGGACATCAAGTCAGCCAACAAGAATTCCTATCCCGCTGCGTCTGCGCTTTGGACAATCTCCAGGCCTACATTCACGCTCGTACGTCGGCTCGCGGAGCTTCCAACCGCTCATCTCGTCGTCTTCGAGTCATGACGGTGCGTGGCGGCCGCGGCCGGTGGTTGGGGGGTTCGGGGGGAACGAGTAAGTTAAGGGGGGCTTTCGGATGCCCAGCAGCCCTTCATCGCTTAGGTCAGGACTGGAGGTCGCGGATGTCTTTGAGAACCCACCAGCAGCACGACCGGTACCGGGCTCGAGAGAAGGCCTGAACTGGTTTGTGCCAACTTGTGAGAAGCTCAAGTTACAAGTAGCGGCTTGAAGACTCCGTCGCTGGATTCGAGGATGGGAGGTCAGGATGAGCCTGGCTGGGAAGCGACCAGCCGGCTGGCGCTTGGCAAGGAACGCGATCACTTGAGGACCTGGGCAATACTTCAGAGAACTTGAGAGTATTTGGACGGGAACCGATGCCAGCGGGCCCTGCTGCCGCTTAGTTCGTGAGGACCAGGACGGGACTACTATCTATCTATGTACCTTGCACAACCGGTGCATCATTCATGACACATCGGGCTTGTCGATACATAATCCAATATTGTTGGTTCCTAGGCCTCCTTACGAAGCCGGTTCCTAGGCCTCCTTTCGAAGTTCTTTGGGGATGGAGCGGCTGCCCCAGCTATAGATGCAGCAGCCCCCGCAGTCTACAGACAGAGTCTACGAAGTACCGGGTAACAGCGGTACCGGTAAGCGCTGTAACCCACGTATCTGCTGCGCCGGGCCACCAGGTGTGATAGACAGGCAGCCACCATCTCATAGATGTCGCGCGCAAAGACGCTGCCCCAAAGGCGCTGCCCCCTTGCTTGTCCTCAGGAGCCTCGGGAGCTGTCACGAAATGGCGGGTATGGGATCTACCGTCTGGATAGCGGGTCGGAAGAGGGGATGACCTTCGACCTCGTGTTTATTCATGGTCTTCAAGACGACCTCCAAACTGGATACGAAGCCTGGAAACACACATGGACGTCGGATACACTCAACGGCAAGGTGAGATCCCTACGAACGAACCTGTACATTACACTTCTTTGCATTTGCCATTGCCAGCCCCGAGAAGCAGCACGCACCTCACCAGGCGCACGGTGACTGCTCCCCCGCCGCCATCGCATCTGAAATCTCCCGCCGGCTGCTGGCTTGTGCATTGGGTCCGCTCACTCTCCCGAACCGCCGCATCCTCTGCAGGTGCTCTGGCCTGCCGAGTGGCTGCCGAAGGAGGAGGGATTTAACCGGGCCCGAATCCTCTCGGTTAGCTACAAGGCAAACCGCCAGCTGGTCCCTGGCGAGGAGGACTTTGTGCTGGAGGCGGCCGCGGACACATTGCTCCGACAGCTCATCTCCACGCAAGTGGCTGTGGGCTCGGAAGGGCGCAAAGTGGTGCTGGTGGGGCACAGCATGGGCGGTCTGATGATGAACGCGATGGTCCACTCAGCACAGGTCTTCAGTTCATCTGGGAATGAGTCTGAAGAGACTCATCGTCGTGCAGCCGCCTTCAAGGACAACCTTTGCGCGCTGGTCTACTATGCCACGCCGCACAACGGATCGCCCATTGCGGCCTGTGCCCACGGGCCGCTGGCGAGTGGCACTGAGCAGCTGAACCGGTCACTGCTGGGGTACCTGAAGGTCTTCAACAAGGCGAACGAACATGCCAAGGCCCGGTTCTTCGGAGCGCGATCCAAGAATGTTCGCATCCTTTGCTTCGCTGAACAGAAGCCCTTGCAGCTGGTATGTATGTAGGGGGGGACCTAGAACCTCCATCCGCCACCTATCTGATGGCGTTCAGATTCATTCCTATTCACGCAAAGGCACTGGGGGGGGGGTCCACTCCTTCCCCGTCTCATCCCGGATTAGGGCCCATTGTGACTTCCATACCATATGTCTGATAGTAAGTCCCTGAAAATACAGAGCATGTCGGATTAGGGCCCATTGTGACTTCCATACCATATGTCTGATAGTAAGTCCCTGAAAATACAGAGCATGTCGGCTATCATTATACGATTGAAGTGCTCGCACAAGACTGGCTGGCCTCACAGGGCACAAAACCTGGGCTAGTAACACTCTGGGCTATCCAGCCTGGCAAGAGTACACATCGGCACGGCACTCTCAGACCAGGCACGACCCCTGCCTTGCTTAAATTTTCGTGTCAGGTCCGCAGGTGGGAATTTCCTGCGGGTTGCTAAACATCACATGAACCAAAATGAATTTGCCCGGTATTCCAGAAATGATTTCAGTGTTAGTACGGTTGTAGGACTGCAGGGGTTCTGGCCGCAAGGAACTGAGCCCACCACTGTGCCCCTGCGTACTTATGGGCCCTGGTGTTCTTTGCCGCAGCCCGGGCTCGTTGGTGGATCTCAGGTCATCGTCCCCGAGGGCTCTGCATTCCTGGACGACTGCGTCAGGGAGAGGGTGGAAGACGACCACATCAACATCGTGAAGCCAGCCTCTCAGACCCAGGTCGCATACTCGGTGCTGGTCAACTTTATCAGGGAACAAATGGTGCGGATGAAGGTGAAGCAGGCTGTTGTTGCTGTTGCTGACCTCCCATGGGTAGACAACGGGCCCCCCATACACCTGATAGGCCCCCACCAACCAGACGATAACCATAACGCCTCTAAACTACTGGACCTGGACCCGTGACCATACAGGACGCAGACATGGAGCGAGTCAACTTCATCAAGGAACAAATGCGGATGAAGGTGAAGCAGGCTGCTGTTGCTGCAATTGCCGAACGAAGTATAGTCCCATGCAGTATGCAGCGCTGTAGGGTATTGAAATGGTGGGGTAGTTGCGACGGAGGCTCACTAGATGACTGGGCGTGTTGGTCTTCAGAACACCTCCAGAGTGAAGGGCCCTTCACAGTGTGTGACCGACAAAACACCACATGCTGCTGCTGATGTGCCCCCTCCTGCCATCGTATCCGGTTTGTTCCATCGGGACAGATGAATCCGCAACTTGATGAGATCGGGATGATGGATGCTCACGCTGTTGCTCGGATGCAATGGATTGATGGAGTGCGTTCCAAGTTCGAAGAGAAGAGCGTGGTCATCGTGAATGGTCTCGGTGGCTCCGGCAAAAGCACCCTTGCCATGGCCTTCTACAACGAATGGTGTATCAATCCGGACTTCCATGGCCGGGTCCTCCGACTGGAGGTATGATGGAGAGGGTTGGGCCCTTACAGTAGCCCTACCCTACCTTGACGTTTTGGGCGGCCCCATATGAGGCTGTGTGTTCCTTGCTATTGTGTGTGTCGCACCCTTGGATGATGTTGTGTCAAGTACGTGTCATGTTGCGGTATGGTAATGAAGGCTGCAAGTAATAAGGCAGGTACCCATCTACTTCCACAGGTGTACGTGTACATGTATGTGTATGTGTTACACCTACCTGTGTGGGTCGCCTGGACCCCTGGGTTTCTGTGTGGCCCAGTCCAGCTGCACCGTTGTGTCTGCTTAGTTGCAATGGGTTGCCGCTGCCAGGATTCAAATGACTCACCCCCGAGCGTGTTTTGACATGCCCTTGGTCATTCGTTATATCTGTCTTGTTGCACTTCCGGGCCACAAGTGGTGTTATACACCCTAAACCTTTACTGGCCCAGTGTTTTGGTGCATCCTAAACCCATACTGGCCTCAGGCTTGTGAGCTGTAGTCCTCCGCCTTCTGCCTTCCCCGCACCTGACCAGCTTGTTTTTTTGTTGTTGGTGAGCCACGAGGCAAATGACAGGAATTAAGTAACGGCCGCGTGTGTGCCCTTCCACGCATCCCATGTGATTCTCTTGAGCAGGTTCGGAAGGACCCCGGCCAACAGGGCATTGACAAGCTGCAGATAGATCTGCTAACGTTCTTCAAAGGCCTCAAGGTTGTCGACAACGCAGTGGGCAATCGCGATCAGGTGTTTCAAGACAAGGGAGAGCGCTATCTCCTCATCTTGGATGACGTATGGGACATGGACACCCTGCATACGATAGTTCCGGAGTCGGTTGAGAAGCTGGTGCACAATGTCAAGAATACCAAATCTTGGCTGCTCATCACCTCGCGGAATGGGTCGGATCTTTGGGGATCCCCAAGTTTGCATGATGCATCCACTGTGATGCCGATGCCGGTAAGTACAATGGTAGGGGTGGAAAAACCCTTTCCTCGGGAACATGTCAAGGGTTGACGATGCATGCTTGTTCCTAAAGTAAGACTTAGTTAACACTACTACTCCTGAGGGCGGTAGGCATACGAGCGCCATACTGGCGGGATGAAGGGGGTGCCATCTTACCCTCGTCATTTAGCAGGTCACACATGCATGTCACGCTCTTACATGCCTACATGTGGGCTGCCTGTTCGAGTGGAGTCTGCTTCCTCCTCCCTTCTTTGGGGTCATCACTGTTCACCACATACTATTTTTTTACCTGCTGTTAAACTTCGCTTCCCTCGCTCACTCCCGGCCCCTGTCCCACCCTGCCACCCGCCCATAGTTCCTCGAGCAGGATGACTGCGCAAGGATCCTTCAACTCTTCGCGAATGAATGCAAGACAGAGGACAGTGGGCCCATCGCTGAGAGGCTGAAGTGCAGCCGTCAGGATCTCGACGAGGTGGTGAAACAGCTGTTGCCATCCTGCCACAACCTGCCTCTGAAACTTCGGATCCTGGGGGGCATACTCGCCAACAAAATGGAACTCAGCGATTGGAAGGATGTGCTCAACAACCTGGAAGTAAAGGGGAAATCGCCTCTTCATGGGCAGTCAAACAACACGGTGCTAATCGCCAGCCTAGAGGGTGATGATAAAGACCATGAGATGAACTATAACGCCCGTCAGTGCTTCCTGGACGTGGCCCTGTTCTTTCCGCCGGGCCAGCCACGCGACTGGCTCGATCACTGGTGCGATTTGCTGTACGGTAAAGGGAGAATCAAGTTGCTAATCAAGCGCTCCCTGCTGATGGAGGACAAGGGGCGGCAGATCCGAGTGCATGACGCGCTGCGGGATTATGCCGAGGAATACATCAAGTCCGACGTTTATCATGACAAGAAATTTTGGTGAGCACATTCAAGTGAAGGATGGGTGAATCGAAGCGGATTATGAGAAAAAAGTGAACCCTGGTGGCTCCTACCTCAAGGCCATGGGGCCGACATCATAGATTGAGGATTAACTGGGGAATCGTGGCCAGGCGACAGAGGGGTTTTAGGGGAAACGGCAACCGAAACAGGACGGTAGGCAGGTAAGTGGAAATGGGGGTTGCATGGCTGAAAGGTAGAACGCAGAAAACACTGTTGAAGAAGGGTATCGTAGGGGCCTTCGTTCCTGTTTGTTTTTAGCTACATACAGCGACGGAGGTGGTGAAGCTAGGCACATCAGTGGCCTGGATGACGCCAAGACCTAGCCATGGCGACTGGATAAAGCAGGGGCGTGCCTGCCTCCCATGGCCTCCCACAGCCTCGCTTGTTCCCCGTCCTAGCCATTCTCGACCGCGCATACATGCCACCGTACCATATTACCAAAGCTTACGGCTTTTGCATGGTTGTATTCCATCCACTTGCTTCACAGGCCGGCAGCATACCTGGAGGAGGAGATGTTGAAGGTGGCGTCCTCCAAGTACAGTTGGGCGGTCAAGCTCGCAATCATTCGTGGCAAGGTGCACCACCAGTTCAGTGATGACACGAGGTTTTTGCGGCTGCATCACGTGGAGCTCAAAACCCACCTCAGTATGGGACTGGAAGAGCTGGAGTTTCTTGCGCTCGATAGTGTAACTGGAGTGGCCAGTCTCGCAGCAGCAGACATGCCCAGGCTCAAGGTGCTGTGGCTGCGCAACCTGGCAGCGTCAGAGCTGCAGCACCTTGCTGAGCGGCTCCCAGAGATGACCAATCTGCGCGTGCTGGACCTTTATGGCGCCAGGCACATGACGGGACTGCCCGAGGCGCTGGGGAATCTGGGGGCATTGGACACGCTCAATCTGAGGGACTGCGGTTTGCTCGAGCGCCTGCCCGACAGCTTGGGCGGCCTGGCGTGTTTAGAGAAGTTGGATCTGCGCTACTGCTGGGCACTTGCAAAGCTGCCGACATCGCTCGGCGGCCTGAGCAACCTCCGCTATCTGGACGTGTCCTACTGCAAGAATCTGGTGGAATTGCCGGACGCTGTGTCGGGCCTGACGCGGTTGGAGGAGCTCAACTTGAAGGCCTGTCACAAGCTGACTGGTCTGCCCGACGGCATCGGCTCCCTTGTGAAGCTGCAGCGCCTGGACCTGAGCCACTCAGATGTACATAAGCTGCCGGCTACCATAAGCAACTTGACCTGCCTCCAGACGCTGCGTCTCAACTACTGCTTGAGCCTGGGAACCCTGCCAGACGTCGGCTTTGGTTGCCTCAGCGCTTTGGAGAACTTGGAGCTTGCCGGCTGCTTGTATCTTACCCAGCTGCCAGGTGACATTGGCAGCCTGAGGTCACTGCGCAAGATGGACCTGATTTTCTGCGCTGACTTGGAGCAGTTGCCTGACTCGTTCAGCTTGCTTACTGCGCTCGAGGTAGGTATGCCGGTGGGGTCTATGTACTAAAATAGTTATGAGGGTGGTCAGCTGATTACATGCTGGAACCTAAGATGGATTGCTAGCGCCTGGCTGGTGCCCACAAGGTCTCATTGAGAGCATTGCTGAAGTATGGTAGGATGTACAGATTCCAGATCAGCTGTCAGGAACCCTAAACCCCTGTCAGACCTTGTCAGTTGAGGCTGTGAACATGTCATGAGAGTGTTTCGGTGCTGTTGTATGTAGTAGCATCTGATCACAACTGGTGAAGGAATTAGGACTGCTGGTAGCTAGAGCCCCCACGTGCCACCCATGCGGTTCATGACCCCGGACACGCCACACCCGTGATCGGATCTGCAGGACTTGGACCTCAGCTTCTGTGTCAAGCTGAAGGATCTGCCCGAGGGGGTACTGCCTTCCCGCCTGCACCTCACTGGCTGTTGGGAGCTGCTGCCCAGTCTGCAGGGCCGGCGCGCTGACCTGGAGGGGCGGTCCCTTCTCAAGTGGGGACCAGCAGACCAGGTGGCGAACTATGCTGCATGCATGAAGCATTGGCGGAGTAAACGGTCGGAGATGGAGGAAAGGTATCCACCCAACAACCTGTACATGGACGACCTTCCCGTCTTTGGCGACGTGTACGGCAGGTGGCATCCGTACTACGTGGAGACGTTCCTCAATAACTGCGCCTATGGATGGATGCAGAACGCCCATCCAGATGACATACAGTGGAAGGCTCTGGATGCTCACGTGATGCTCATTGAGTCCAAGGTGGGACGCGACGTGTTGCGTTCCGATGCACCGTCATGTCAGGTTCCGTTGCGCGATTGCCTTGCTGATATTGTGTCCGATATCAACAGTGAGATAGCACAGCGGTTAAAACAGCGGTGAGGACAGCGGTGAACACCTTGCTGAATGGAACCCAGAAGACCTGTTGTGTGTGGGGTGGTGAGAGGACCATAACCGGTTACACGGCGGGTGGGGTGGGGGTCCATATCAGTGAACACGGCATTTGGGACGGGGCGCTGGGCAAGGTGGGCATGGGCCGTGGCAGGCGATACGGCAATATGGTGCGGGCGTACCTGGGGGGGGAGGTTGCTGGTGGATAGTGTTAGCACGGGGGGCCATGTTTGCGTAGCGTGAGACCCCTTGGCACAGGCCGTAGACGTTTGGGAGCAGGTACTGTGACTGGTGGACTCGGTTGCTGCCTCATGCGGATTGGGCCGCGTGCGGTCCTTCAATTATCATTTTACGCAGGATGATGACATTGGTGGTGGCGATGGTGATGATGATGGGGACGATCGTGCTGTCCAGGTGGCCAGGAATGAGGTGCTGGGCGCGCAAGGTGTGGTGCTACATGGTGTGGTTCTACTTGGCACCGCTCTATTACCGCAGCGCTGAGATGTTGGGGAGAGAGAGGCGTGCCGGTAGGTGCGCAGGCGACCGAGCAGGCATTGCTGGGAAGGCCTGCAGGAGCGATTGTAGGGATGTTTGTTGACCTCCCTAGATGCCACAATTGCCACAGCACCCGAGGTCCTGGTGGGGCTCGCCGGGCATTCCTGCCGTGTGACATAAACACCATAAGCACACATCCACCTGATCCTCCTCGGCGCTCCGATTCCGACGCCTCCGAAACAGGCGGCTTGGCGCGCTCAGCTTCACCTCTGTAACCCACGCAGATGGGCACCAATGCCAGTGTCCTGGGCTCCTGGAATAAAGGACCATCTCCTACCAAACCGCTCTCCCCCCTTCGCCTTCATGCACGCTTCACGATGCAGCCGACGCCAGCGCCTGCATACGTGCAGGATGCTTCGTGGTGCATGCACACGCGACCTCGAAATGACACCGACGCTTCGCGACACAGCCGACGCCGGCGCTGCCACAAATCAAGGACGGCTGGCGCTGCGTGCACGAGCGACCTCGAACGACAAAGGCGGGGGAGGGCTTCGCCTAGAAACGCATTCTTTAATGAAATTTAAGCACGGCGGAGTCCGTCGCGGCCGACTTAAGCGCGGCCCAGTCGGTCGCGACCGATTTTAACATGAACGAGTCGCCGACGGCGTGTGCACGAGCGACCTCGAAAAGACGAAAGCCACCCTTCACCATCGCGCACGCTTCGCGACGCAGCCGATGCCGGTGCTGCCACATGTCAAGGACGGCCAGCGCCGCGTGCACGGGCGACCTGGAAACGACGAAGGGGGGGACTTCGCCTTGAAACACATTCTTTAATGCAATTTAAGCGCGGCTGAGTCAGTCGCGGCCGACTTTATCGCGGCCAAGTCGGTCGCGGCCGAATTTAGCGCAGCCGAGTCGGTGGCGGCCGAATATAGCGCGGCCGAGTCGGTCGCGACGGAATTTAACGCGGCCGAGAAACGACGAGGGCGGGGGGGCGGGGGGCTTCACCACGGGTTTCCCTCGAACCCCCCCCGCCCCCCCCCCCTCGCCTGCTAGCCTTGTCACCCTGTCCCGCATCTTCATGCCCCATATTTTCTTACTTCCTCCCTCCGTCGTACAGGCCCCCGCCGTACGCCGCCGTACACGCCCGCGTCCGTATATCCGTCCTCCCCTCTGCTGCCTCCGCCTCTTTCGCCGCGCCGCTGGGGCCTCTTCGTTGCTTTGACCCCTGACCACTCGCTCAGCTCCTGGACTAACGCCCCCTGCTGCCCCTTGCCCGCATGCTACGCATCGACCATTTTCCCCACCCACTCTGGGCCCAACCCAGGTGAGTTCCGCCCCTGGGTTGGGCCTCTGTTCTAGTAGTTTTTTGCTAGTCCTTGCGTTCTTGTCTGCGGGCGTCGGGACATGCATCTGGGCTTTCGCGTCCCCCATGGCGGCGTGGCGCGGCTTCGGCCGCCTCTCCTGGACGACTGCGGACCTCCTCTGGTAATGACCGGCTTCCTCACGCATCTGGTCGGTATTCGGGCGGGTCGGGACGGGGACTCCGACTAGGACTGGGACTGGGACCGGACCGCGATGTCCGCTCTCCCATAGCACCCCAACTCCCACAGTTTTCCTGCTAGCGCCCAATTCTGCGAAAACTTTACGTGCGTCGCGTGGGGTCTTCGCTCCCTTTCGTCTCGCCATAGCCGATATAGCTTAGCCGCCAAAGGTCATATTCCGACCTTCGGCTTTCGTATCCCCAACCCACTTCTCCAGCATGCATCTCAAAACTCCTGTTTTTAACGTTTTTGGGCGGGGCCCCAGCGCGAAGCGCCTCATGGTTTGCCCATGTAGCCGGAGCAAGGTCGCGAAGCTTTAGCGGAGCCGCCTGCGAAAGCCTTTAGCCGGAGCAAGGTCGCGAAGCTTTAGAGTAGCCGCCTGCGAAGGCCTTTCTCTCGCGGGGCCTTTCCGTAGCCGGAGCAAATCGCGAAGCTTTAATGTAGCCGCCTGCGAAGGCCTTTCTTTCGCGGGGCCTTTCCGTCTGTCTTGCATTCGCGTGCCGTATAGCCGGCCGGGCTTGGCAAGTCGCCGCCGTACTCGCGCTGTAAAGTCGCCGGTTCGAGGCAGGAGCGCCGCGGTTGTGGTCGCAGCCGTGCACGATTCGGAAAGGCGCCAGTTCGAGGCCACGCAGCCGCACCCCCTCCGCACGTCGACACCGCACGCTTCATGGCGCATGCACGCGCGACTTCGAAGCGACGAGGGCGGGGGGGAGGGGGGGCTTCGCCCCCCCCCCCGCACCCCCCTCCCCCCCCTTCGCTGTCGCGCATGCTTCTCGACGCAGCCGACGCCGCACGCCGACGCCGCACGCTTCACGGCGCGTGCACGCGCGACCTCGAAACCGCCGACGATGGTGCCGGCATAACTGCACGCGCACCCTCGAAGCGACGAGGGAGCAGTCGCTCCCCAGCCCCCCCCCTCGCCATCGCGCACGCTTCGCGATGCCGCCGATGCCCCTCCGTGAAGCGTCCGCGAAGACGAGGGTGGGGGGGGGGGGGGCCAACCCCCCCCCCCGCTTTCGTCGCTTCGAAATCATCGCTCGTGCACACGCCACCGGCCATCCTTAACGTCTGCCAGCACCGTTGTCGATGGCTCCGTGGAACGTCCGCGAAGACAAGGGGGGGGGGTGGGGGAGGGGGCCAACCCCCCCCCCCCACTTTCGTCGCTTCGAAATCATCGCTCGTGCACACGGCCGTCCTTAACTTATGCAGGCACCGTTGTCGGCCGGGCTTGGCAAGTCGCCGCCGTGGCGGCTTTCTTAAGTCGCTGTTTCGAGGCAGGAGTGCCACAGTCGTGGTCGCAGCTGTAGTGCACGATTCGGCGAGACCTCAGTTCGAGGCTCATCGCCAGCGGCGCGTGCACGCTTCGCGGTCGCCGGTTCGAGCGTGGTCGCCGGTTCGAGGGCGGGAGCACTGACAATGTCATCACGTGGACCCCACCCCCCGCTGTCGTGTACGTGCCACGGCGACGCTGACAGCAGCACTGGCAGCAGTAAAGCCGAATCGCCGGCGTGTGCACGATCGCCGCTTCGAAGTCGCTCGTGCACACGCGGCCGGCCGTCCTTAACGTGTGCCAGCGCATGCGCTCGTCGTTTACATCGCTCGTGCACACGCCGCCGGGTCTTCGTGCAACGAGAAGCGTGCGCGAAGACGATGGGGGGGGGCGTGCTCGTCGTTTCGAAGTCGCTCGTGCACACGCCGCCGGCCATCCTTGACGTGTGCCAGCACCGCTGCCGGCGGCACCGTCAAGTGTGCTTCTCGTCCACCATCTCCTTCAATCATCCTCTCCCCCGACCGCCGTACTCTCGCCCTTTCCGTACCACATACCCTTCGCCAACAGAGTTGCGAGGGCCCCTCAGCGCCTCGCAGCTTGTCCCTCTGTCTGTCTGACCGTGCGTGCGCGTGTCGTACAGCCGACCGGGCTTGGCAAGTCGCCGCGGGGATCGCTTTGTAAAGTCACCGGTTCGAGGCAGGATGGCCGCGGTCGTGGTTCGCGCCGTGCACGATTTGATGAGTCGCCAGTTCGAGGCTTTCAAACGCCGGCGCCGCCATCGCGCACGCGTCGCCATCGCCCGCGCCATCGCCCATCGCCCACCGCCCATCGCCCACCGCCCATCGCCCACCGCCCACCGCCCATCGCCCACCGCCCACCGCGCCATCGCCCACCGCCCATCGCCTACCGCCATCGCCCGCGCCATCGCCCCCCCTCGCCATCGCCCGCGCCATCGCACGCGTCGCCATCGCCCTCGCCATCGCCCGCGCACGTGTCGCCATCGCCCTCGCCATCGCGCACGCGTCGCCCAGCCGACGACGCCGGAGCCGGCATATCTGCACGCGCAACCTCGAAGCGACGAGGCTTTCAAACGCCGGCGCCGGCATAACTGCGCCAGCATAACTGCATCGCAATCGCCATCGCCCCCCGCCCATTGCCCATCGCCCACCGCCCACCGCCCATCGCCTCCGCCGCCTCCTCCTCCCCACCGCCATCTCCACCCCCGCCTCCGCCGCCGCCGCCGCCGCCGCCACCTCCCCCACCTCCTCCTCCCCCGCCACCGCCTCCGCCACCACCTCCTCCTCCTCCTCCCCTGCCACCATCGCCACCACCGCCGCCTCCGCCTCCGCCGCCTCCGCCGCCTCTGCCTCCCCCGCCGCCATCTCCACCGCCGCCTCCGCTGCCGCCTCTTCCTCCTCCTCTCCCGCCACCATCTCCACCACCACCGCCGCCGCCACCACCGCCGCCTACTACTCCCACACCACCATCGCCACCCCCGCCGCCGCCGCTGCCACCACCGCCTCTTCCTCCTCCTCCCCCGCCGCCATCGCCACCACCGCCGCCACCGCCTTCCCCGCCGCCGCCGCCTCCCCGGCTGCCATCTCCGCCGCCACCGCCACCGCCGCCGCCACCGCCTCCTCCTCCCGCGCCGCCTTCTCCCCCCCGCCACCGCCGCAACCGCCGCCTCGGCCGCCTCTGCCTCCCCCGCCGCCATCTCCACTGCCGCCTCCGCCGCCGCCACCTCCTCCTCCTCCCCCGCCGCCATCTCCCCCGCCGCCGTAGCCGCCACCGCCGCTGCCTCCTCTTCCCCCACCACCATCGCCACCCCCGCCGCCGCCGCCGCCGCCACCACCTCCTCCTCCCCCGCCGCCATCTCCCCCCCCGCCACCGCCGCCACCGCCATCGCTGCCACCTCCTCCCCCACCGCCACCGCGTCCACCCCCGCCACCGCTGCCACCACCGCCACCGCCGCCGCCGCCGCCGCCGCCGCCGCCGCCACCTCCCCCGCCTCCATCTCCCCCGCCGCCGCCGCCGCCACCGCCGCCGCCTCCTCCTCCCCCGCCGCCATCGCCACCCCCGCCGCCGCCACCGCCGCCGCCTCCTCCTCCCCCGCCGCCATCTCCACCGCCGTCATCCCCGCCGCCATCTCCACCGCCTCCTCCTCGCCATCACCCTCGCCATCGCACGCGCAACCTCGAAGCGACGAGGGCGGGGGGGAGGAGGCATAACTGCACGCGCACCCTCGAAGCGTTCTTCACGTATGTCGGTGCCGGCGTCGACTGCATCATGAAGCGCGCGCGATGGCGAAGAAGGGGGGAGGGGAGGGCGGGGGGGGGAGGCGAAGCGACGAAGAGACCCTTTTTTTTTTTTTAATTCGTCGCTCGTGCACAGGCCACCGGCCGTCCTTAACGTCTGCCAGCGCCGTTGTCGATGGCTCCGTGAAGCGTCCGTGAAGACGAGTGGGGGTGGGGGGGGGCCACCCCCCCCCCCCGCTTTCATCGCTTCGATATCATCGCTCGACCACACGCCACCGGCCGTCCTTAACGTCTGCCAGCGCCGTTGTCAATGGCTCCGTGAAGCGTCCGTGAAGACGAGGGGGGGGGTGGGGGGGTGGTGTGAGACCGGTGACACAAATAAACGACAAGATAGTGGGCGCATGGTCGTCGGGCAGCGAGGATGCGGGCGCATGCTGGAGCAATGGGATGGACGACCGGCAAACCTGTGGAGCCAGTGTCTTGGGGCTGTAGAAAGGAAAAAGAGAACGTATTTGGCAGAATGGCAGCAACGCAAAGTGCGGACGACGGGGGGGGTGGGGGGGGGGGGCAACCCCCCCCCCCGCTTTCGTCGCTTCGAAATCATCGCTCGTGCACACGCCGCCGGCCGTCCTTAACTTATGCGAGTCGCCAGTGAGGACGTTTCGAGTGCGTGCACAAGCGACCTCGAAACCACGACGCGACAGGGTGGCTGACAAGTTCCGAGTTGTCCCTGCCACTGACCTGCTGAGAGAGAGAGACCGCGTTACAGTGGCCGCACGACAGGCGGCACCCGCCCTTATCCCGGCGGGAAAGCACTGCGGAAGAGACACGGAACCAAGGTCGGGTACGGGCAACAGCAGGCAAACAGCATCATGCAAAGTCAGCACAAGCGACGGCAGGACACGGCCCCATGCAGGCCACCCTTACGCGTCAAAACCACCACAAAAGCCCCCATTGGCTCACCTGCCCATCACCCGCACCACTCGTATCTCGAACCAGCAAAGGTGGCACCAGGAAAGAAAGAACGAAAGAACAAACAGCAGCCAAGGCAAGCTAGCTAGGGCGGCACGGCGCACATGAGCCGACCCCCGGTTACGAACAAAAAAGGGTGGTCCACCCCCACGTCACCCCAGTCCTTGCGGGGCAAACCCAAGCCCGCAAAGTCCCGCAGCAAGGCCCAGAACTTAGCAAGGAGGCCAGAACGCATAGCAGCAGGGAGGGTGGCGCCGGAGAGCCGATGAGAGTGTATGTACCGGCGCGCCCACTCCATCGCGTTGAGCGCCGCCAACGCCACCACATCCCACACACACTGCAGCACAGTGGTCGGATCCGGCGACACACACAACCACACATGCTCACGCGTGACCCCGCACCCACAGCAGACTTCCAGTTCATCCCAGAGCGGGCGGACGAGGGGGCAAGACCAAAAGTGATGCAAGCGCGGCGACTCGGCCACACCCGCTGCAGCGGGGTAACAGCCGCAAGCACACGGTTCGGGTGGGACCAGCGGGAGGTGAGAGGAGCCCGGCATGGGCACCCCGTCAACCGCCAGCCGCCAGAGGACCTCCTTCCACCGCGGCTCCCACTTAAGACGCTTCCACAACCGCCGCCATACCGCGCGTAACGCCACAAGGGCCGCCTCGGGCGTGGCAGCCACAGCAGGGGACAGCCCGAGCGCCTCCCGCACATACGCCGCATGACAGGCCTGCCTGGGGCGCTCCAGTTCCGCCGCCTGGAGCAGGGTGCCCAGCTTGACGGTGAAGGAGGTGAGGGGCAGCACGGCGTCCACACCCAGCCGCCACCCCAGGCGAGCAAGGAGGAGAGCATCCACCTCGTCAGGCGACGGCGGGGCGGGGCCATCGGGCGCCAGGCGAGCAGCAGCGAGCCATGCGGGCGAGATGTCAGAAAGGAGAGCGGCCACCGCAGCCCGCGCCGCGATGCGATCTTGGAGCGCACCCATGGCCAGCTCGGAGGGCGCCAGCTCGTGCCGTACGAGCGTCGTCCAGCGCTCAGCCAGCCGGCTGAAGATGGCCATGCCCGGCGTCGTCGCCAGGGCATGGGCGCGCTCCACCTCAAACGCGGTCATAGCGTCCTGCACCCGGACGGCGTCGCCGACGGTCAGCAGGCGGCGGCACATGGTGAGGGGGCCATGGATAGCCTCCAACCCCGGCCGCCGGCCCGGCGCCCCCGCGTTGGGCAGGAGCGGGTTGCCCCACAGCGGCGCGTTGAAGCACCAGACGCCCGGCTCCAGGGGGGGGTCCGCGACGTCAGACAGGGGGGGAGGTGACCGAGGCTCGTGGCAAGCCGGTGGATGTCCGGGGGCAAGCTTAAGGGGGCGCCGAGCCACGGGCCATCCGGGCGAGCTGTGGTGACGGCCAGCGGGCGGAAGGCAGGGTGGAGGGTAGAGAGGAAGGAGACCGCAATCCGGATCCACGGCGCGCGGGCAGCCGGGGGCTGCAGCGCGGAGCGGGCGACCATCAGGCTCCACTTGGCATGCCGGCTGAGGACATGCAGCCGAAGGGGCAGTACACCGAAGCCGCCGATGGTGGGATGACCGGAGAGCAGGCGGAGGGGAACACCAGTGAAACGGCGCTGGGCGTCATCAGGGCCTAGCTTTCGATCCACCAGCTTTGCGACAAGGGCCATGATGCCAGCAAGGACCTCCGCCGGTGGCAGCCCCGAGTGCTCCATGTGGTACGTCGCCATATGGAGAGCATAAGCTGCAGCCGCAGTGGCACGGCCGAACATCGACAGGGCCATGCGGGAGATCTTTTGGAGACGGCGGCGGGCCTCCGACATCCGTGACGCCCAATCGAGGACGGGAGCGGCAGGCGGATTGGTGAAGGGGATGCCCAGCGCCACCGCAGCGGGCACGATCCGAAGGCCAGCGAGGGCAGGGGGCGGGGGAGAAGGGGAGGGGCGAGGCACCCCGGGAGCGGTGGCGGCAAGGGACGGCGATGTGGAGGGACCCGGGGCGGCCAGGGCGCCAGCGGCTGCGGCGAGGGCGCCCACGACCACGACAGCTGCAGCACCGCGGCCACGACGCCGACGACCGCGGCGAGCCAGCCCTGGTGGGCGCGCCAGGCGAGGCGGGTGACATGGCATGGCAGGCGCGTCTGCAGTGCCGACCCCCCTTCGCTCTCGCGCACGCTTCACGAGGCAGCAGACACCGGCGCTGCAAACGTCAAGGCCTGGCCCGAGCACCTTAAAGTCGCCGGTTCGAGGCAGGAGCGCCGCAGTCGTGGTCGCAGCCGTGCACGCTTCGGCGAGACGCTAGTTCGAGGCTCATCGCCAGCGGCGCGTGCACGCTTCGCGGTCGCCGGTTCGAGGGCGGGAGTACTGACAATGTCGTCACGTGAACCCGCCGTCGTGTACGAGCCGCGGCGACGCTGACAGCAGCACTGGCAGCAGTAAAGCCGAACTGCCGGCTTGTGCATGCTCGCCGCTTTGAAGTCGCTCGTGCACACGCGGCCGGCCGTCCTTAACGTGTGCCAGCCGTCCTTACCGTGTGCCAGCGCCCTTGTCGATGGCACCGTGAAGCGTCCGCGAAGACCGGGGGGGGGGGTGCGGCGGCACCGTTAACTGTGCTTCCCGTCCACCATCTCCTTCAATCATCCTCGCCGTCGCCCGCAGAACTCTCGCCCTTTCCGTACCACCACCCCCGTCGGCCGAGTTGCGAGGGCCCCTCAGCGACCTCGCAGCTTGTCCGTGCGTCCGTGCGTGCGTGCGTGCGTGCGTTCGCACCAAACATTATAGGACGCCCAACTGTAACCATATTCCAATAGCCTTATGCATCCTCTATTACATACTAACCTTACTTTGGCAATCAAAAATCATTTGAGCGAGAACGAGTTTTACGGTCGCCGTGGAGCAAGGCCGCGGTCAAAGCAACGCCTTTCGCACTATACTTAACTCTAGCAGGTTCCATGTATCTCATAATAAAAATATTAAACCACGGCATCTGATATTTCTGATATCCGCTCGCCGCGGCCTTGCATCTTACTTCACCATCGTTGTGGCTTGCCGGGCCGAGCACTTTTTGACTTGATGCAGGTAGGCTAGCCGTTTTGTTTTGTGACCTGCGCTACTACTATTGTAAGCCAACCGATCGGGACCTTCAAGCGAGGAGGTGCATTCATGACGCTCTCTCCCGTGGCGCGCTCGGCTGTGCCAGCCAGCACTTTGGCGATGGTTGGCATGCACACGCCTTACAATGGTTTG
This sequence comes from Yamagishiella unicocca, assembly GCA_003116995.1. Taxonomy (NCBI): domain Eukaryota; kingdom Viridiplantae; phylum Chlorophyta; class Chlorophyceae; order Chlamydomonadales; family Volvocaceae; genus Yamagishiella; species Yamagishiella unicocca. Next base: position 192,772 of record BDSL01000136.1, on the reverse strand, counting down.
GTACATAACACTGAGTTATCAGGCCGTGTTCTCGCCCTTGCAATTGGTGGGAACACGGTGCATGCCATTCCCAGCATTTTAGGCCGTGTTCCCCGCCGCCTTTCCAGTTGTCCGGACACATTCAATTAATCTTAGAGGTAGTATTGAAAGTAATCGGGCATCCATGCGGGTTAGATGAGCAGGGGAATGGGTGGGAACATGGGAGTTATTGGTGGGAACATGGTGTGTTTCATGACCGTGCTCCCAGCGTTTCAGGCCGTGTTACCACCCTTGCGAGTGGTCCGGACACATCGAGCTTTTATCCGTCATACTAAGGGTACCATAGCCTTGGAGTGATTTTGGGCAGTATTCTGTGGGGATGTAAGGCTAGCCGGTCATGGTTGGGAACACGGCCTCAAATGCTGGGAACTCATATCATTCGCATGGATGCCCGGTACCTTCTAAATGACGTATAAGGACGATTCGTTGATTGTGTCCGGAATAATTGCAAGGGCGGGAACACGGCCTAAATGCTGGGAACACAGTCATGACACGCACCGTGTTCCCACCAGTTAAACCCGTGTTCCCAACGATTCCCCGGCTATCATTCGCTTTGATGCCCGGCAATGATGATTATGGTGTTGTCTACCGTGGGACCCTCAGCTCTGTCAGCAGGCACCTCGCAGATGATTTCCATGTAACCCGCACGTTGGTTGCTTACCACGCTCTGGCCTTCCACGACAAGGGCATGTCGGTTGGGGCTTCACGGTACTGACCATGCGGCATGCGCCCGGAATTGGCGCATGCAATCAATTAATGCTGGCTTCCCTCACACTTTTGTCAAGGTGGTTCTATCCTTGCGTGGTGAAACAGCCCTGCTGCTGTTGTCACACTTTTGTCAAGGTGGTTCTATCCTTGCGTGGCGAAACAGCCCTGCTGCTGTTGTCACACACGCGGCTAAGCAACTGGCCTTTACGGATTTAAGGGGGCCCCGCCCTTTTTCTGGCTTCGAGGAAGCCGACACCCCTTGTTTCGGACATCCACGGGTTTCCCTCGAACCCCCCGGACCCCCTCCCCCCCCTTCGCCATCTCGCACGCGTCGCGACGCAGCCGACGCCGGCGCTGGCACACGGCTGCTTCGCGGCGCGTGCACGCGCGACCTCGAAACGACGAAGCGCTGTTGTCGCTTCGTAGTCGTCGCTCATGCACACGCCGCCGGCCGTCCTTAACGTCTGACAGCGCCGTTGTCGACGGCTCCGTGAAGCGTCCGCGAAGACGAGGGGGGGGGGGTGCGGGAGGGCACCCGAAGCCGGCGCCGGCCGCACCTTCGCCGTCGTGCACGCGCGACCTCGAAACGACCAGCTTCCTAAGGCGAGCCCACTCCGGTGAACTAAACATGCCACGCTCCAGCCTAATACAGGGCTCCTCCTTCATTATGCTCTTCTCCCTTTTCATCCTACGCAGACCGCGCCACACAAACCTCGGTACTTCCTCACCTACAGCGCATGCCCTACGCCCGCCCTTTCCGTACCACATTCCTGGTCGGCCGAGTTGCGAGGGCCCCTCAGCGACCTCGCAGCTTGTCTCGCGGGGCCTGTCCGTGCGTCTGTCAGCGAACAAGGGTTAGCTCAGGTAAGCTGTTCAGGGCTGCAGCACCAAGTTGACTTCCGAAATGAGGGACGTCGCTGGACCATTGTAATAATTGCAATCCACGGTTTTCATGCAACATGTAAGGCTGTCCACTTGGCCTAAAATGGATAAAGGGTAAATAATAACTTCTCGTCGTACATGGCGACCATGCTCCCCTGCTTTTTGCCATGGAGGCGATGCGACCGACTGCGACATCCATGTATAATGACACGGAAATGATGATGCGTATAGCGAGCACGCCAAGTTGCCGAGAGCTGGGCCGCATAGGCTTGTCCCTGCTCGCCGTACATGGCGACCATGCTCTCCTACTTTTTGCCATGGAGGCGATGCGACTGTCGGCGACATACACGTCATATTATAAGGAATTGATGCATCCAGCGAGCACGCCAGGTTACTGAGGGCTGGGCCTGATAGGCCTGAGCCTCAAACTCGCCGTCAGGTGTTTCCTCGCTGGCCTGGGGTGCTTTAGATGCTGCATGCATGTGCGACCGCGCCTCTTGTATATAGTAGTTGATAAGACCGGCTGCCTTCAGCTCCCTCCGGTGCCAAGCTCGACGATGCGAGGGACAGGCTGAGACAGGTGGTGCAACAGACGGGTGCCGTAGTGCGCCTACTTTCCCCATGGGGGCAGGGCTAATGGACAGGCCTGATGTGAGCGAGTTGTTTACAGGTGGAGGGGGTTCCTGGGACTCAGGGACCCCTGGGGACCAGGGACCCCTGGGCCGCCCGCGCGCTTCCCTCGGCGGGCACCCACAGTGAAGAGGGCCATGGCGCCATGCCATGCGTTAGGGAGACACTAAATACCGTACAGATACTTAGTTATTGAGTTACAGGCAGCGGCGGAAGGGGCGTTCGACTTGCCAGTGGCGGTAGTCCGGGACACGACTTCCATGGATACGCGGCAATGAGTTCTAACGATTGCCGCTATGCCGTACGCGAAAATCAATCCATTTATTAATACGCCAATACGCGGAATACGCCGCGTATTAATTTGTAAGCAGAGATTACGCGCCAGGGTCAAATCGAATACGGGCACCAAGCTGAAGAGGCTCATGGACCAGTTTACCCAGGACAAGACTAAGGAAAAGAAAAGCACTTCGATAAGGGCCAGTTCACATGTGGTAATTCGGGTTCTCGACAATTTGCGACAATTCGGGGCTCTTTCCGAATTGGTGTTCACATGCGTATTTTTGCGCAAAATCCACACGGTTTGCGAATTGGTGAGCTACATATACTCTATTCTTATAGCTTTTTACACTACACAACGTAAGGAACATTTTCCTATACGTTGGCAAAAATGTGGCGGCGGACGATGTCACCGGCCATTTGGCTGCTGATCCTCCAGTTTTTGACGCCGCCGCCAGTAGAATTGCGCCCATTAAATTGAATCTTTATTAAATGTAATGGGCTAAGGAAAATGTAATGGCCGGATGCTCGCGGAGCTAGCGCTGTGTGGCAACCCATGGGTCGTCAGCACCGTGCCAAAAGACCGACAGCGGCGCCGGCTTTGGGCAGTTCGTGCTGTGCATACAGCACATGCGCGATGTGGGCAACGGGTGGGCAAACACAGAGCTGCGGAAGGGCCTTAGCCAGGTGCCCGTGCTGCCCGTGCCGCCGCTGCCCATGCTGCCGCTGCCCATGTGGACGGGCATGACTTGAAGAACGCAGAAGACTGACAGATAAACCACTTAGTGCATGCCTCATAACCCCTCGAAGGCTGGGATATGGCGTCTGGTTGGCAGCTGGAAAGGAAAGACGGTTTTCCCCCTGCGTAGCCTCCGTTCCCGCTGTCTGTTTGCCCTTATCTGGTGATAATACTTCGTCATCCCTCTGAATCCCTTCATTAACGGTAAGAATTGCCATCCTTCACAGCGGTAGCGTTTGTTTTGGCAAAGCTCTGGCAATGCAGGCAATGCTTCCGTTCCAGTGGCACCGCTGCCCGCGAGCACCAGCCAAAGGACGCCTTTCATATACTTCTGACCTCCTACATCAAGGATATCACCAGGTTCGGCCTTAAAAAGTCAACATCCTACACCGTTCGCGTACGCTCGCGGCAAAGCTCGCGCCAAAGCCTCCGTGATAAAGCAGGGTAATCCTAAGGAGGAAATGACTAGAAACAGCGTAAATGTCGACCTTTTCTATGCGAATTAATGCCAATTTGCGAAGTGGGCGAATACGCCAAATTTGCCAATTTTCCCAATTTTTGCCAATGGGGGGGGCCCCCCCATTCGGTTCGCGACCAATTCGGACCAATTCGCACCAATTCGCTGGGACGAGCACCGCGAATTCGCCAAATATTACCACATGTGAACTGGCCCTTACACCGAGCATTATTATGCGCGTATTCTCTGCATAACATTACGCATTACGGGCACAGTGCTGGCCCGTCTGGCTCGCCTGGGCCTTACGAGCTCAAAGTTTGTAATCCTCGCCAGCACCAGACTTGCTGCCTTAAGGGACAAAAGCGGGTATGAATAGGCGACATATGTGTGTCAGCGAGTTCCAGTGACAACGCCGGGACATAACTCGGACCGGACATCAAGTCAGCCAACAAGATAACCTATCCCGCTGCGTCTGCGCTTTCGACAATCTCCAGGCCTACATTCACGCTCGTACGTCGGCTCGCGGAGCTTCCAACCGCCCACCTCGTCGTCTACGAGTCATGACGGTGCGTGGCGGCCGCGGCCGGTGGTTGGGGGGTTCGGGGGGAACGAGTAAGTGAAGGGGGTGCTTTCGGAGGCCCAGCAGCCCTTCATCGCTTAAGTCAGGACTGGAGGTGGCGGATGTCTTTGTAAACCGACCAGCAGGGCGCACGACCGGCACCGGGCTCGAGAGAAGGCCTGAACTGGCTTGTGCTAACTTGTGAGAAGCTCAAGTTACTAGTAGCGGCTCGAAGACTCCGCCGAGGATGGGAGGCCGGGATAAACCTGGCCTGGGAAGCGACCAGCCGGGTGGCGCTTGGCAAGGAACGTGATCACTTGAGGACCTGGGCAGTACTTCAGAGAACTTGGGAGTATTTGGTCGGGAACTACGGGACTACTATCTACGTACCTTGCACAACCGGTGCAGCATTCATGACACAGCGGGCTTGTCGATACACAAGCCAATATTGTTGGTTCCTAGGCCTCCTTACAGAACCGCGTTAGTTCTTTGGGGATGGAGCGGCTGCCCCAGCGATAGATGCAGCAGCCCCCGCAGTCTACAGACAGAGTCTACGAAGTACCGGGTAACAGCGGTAACGGTAAGCGCTGTAACCCACGTATCTGCTGCGCCGGGCCACCAGGTGTGAAAGGTAGGCAGCCACCATCTCGTAAACGTCGCGCGCGCAAAGACGCTGCCCCGTTGCTTGTCCTCAGGAGCCTCGGGAGCTGTTGCTAAATGGCGAGTACGGGATCTACCGTCTGGATGGCGAGTCGGAAGTGGGGATGACCTTCGACCTCGTGTTCATTCATGGTCTTCAACACGACCTTCAAACTGGATGCAAAGCCTGGAAACACACATGGACGTCGGATACACTCAATGGCAAGGTGAGATCCCTACGAACGAACCTGTTCAGTACATTACACTTATTTGCATTTGCGATTGCCAGCCCTGAGAAGAAGCACGCACCTCACCAGGCGCACGGTGACTGCCCCCCGGCCGCCATCGCATCTGAAATCTCCCGCCGGCTGCTGGCTTGTGCATTGGGTCCGCTCACTCTCCCGAACTGCAGGTGCTCTGGCCTGCCGAGTGGCTGCCGAAGGAGGAGGGATTTAACCGGGCCCGAATCCTCTCGGTTAGCTACAAGGCAAACCGCCAGCTGGTCCCTGGCGAGGAGGACTTTGTGCTGGAGGCGGCCGCGGACACATTGCTCCGACAGCTCATCTCCACGCAAGTGGCTGTGGGCTGGGACAGGCGCAAAGTGGTGCTGGTGGGGCACAGCATGGGTGGTCTGATGATGAACGCGATGGTCCACTCAGCACAGGTCTTCAGTACATCTGGGAATGAGTCTGAAGAGACTCATCGTCGTGCAGCCGCCTTCAAGGACAACCTTTGCGCGCTGGTCTACTACGCCACGCCGCACAACGGATCGCCCATTGCGGCCCGTGCCCACGGGCTGCTGGCGAGTGCCGCTGCTCTGGTAAACGGGCAGCTGAACCAGTCACTGCTGGGGTACCTGGAGGTCTTCAACAAGGCGAACGAACATGTCAAGGCCCGGTTCTTCGGAGCGATACCCGACAAGGTTCGCGTCCTTTGCTTCGCTGAACAGAAGCCCTTGCAGCTGGTACGTATGTAGGGGGGGACCGTATGTAGGGGTGATTGGGCTCCTAGAACCTCCATCCGCCACCTATCTGATGGCGTTCAGATTCATTCCTATTCGCGCAAAGCCACTGGGGGGGTTTCACTCCTTCCCCGTCTCATCCCGGATTAGGGCCAATTGTGACTTCCATACCGTATGTCTGATCGGAAGTCCCTGAAAATACGGAGCATGTCGGCTATCGTTATACGATTGAAGTGCTCGCACAAGACTGGCTGGCCTCACAGGGCACAAAACCCGGGCTAGTAACACTCTGGGCTATCCAGCCTGGCAAGAGTACACATCGGCATGGCACTCTCAGACCAGGCACGACGTGTACGATCCCTGCCTTGCTTAAATTTTCGTGACAGGTCCGCAGGTGGGAATTTCCTGCGGGTTGCTCGACATCACATGACCCAAAATGAATTTGCCCGGTATTCCAGAAATGATTTCAGTGTTAGTACGGTTGTAGGACTGCAGGGGTTCTGGCCGCAAGGAACTGAGCCCACCGCTGTGCCCCTGCGTACTTATGGGCCCTGGTGTTCTTTGCCGCAGCCCGGGCTCGTTGGTGGATCCCAGGTCATCGTCCCCGAGGGCTCTGCATTCCTGGACGACTGCGTCAGGGAGAGGGTGGAAGCCGACCACATCAACATCGTGAAGCCAGCCTCTCAGACCCAGGGCGCATACTCGGTGCTGGTCAACTTTATCAGGGAACAAATGTTGCGAATGAAGGTGAAGCACGCTGTTGTTGCTGTTGCTGACCTCCCACGGGTAGACAACGGGCCCCCCATACACCTGATAGGCCCCCACCAACCAGATGACAACCATAACGCCTCTAAACTACTGGACCTGGACCCGTGACCATACAGGATGCAGATATGGAGCAAGGACAGCTTCTGGCCGACGAAATCCTGTAGCACCCGAGCAAGATGACGGTCATAAGGCGCAAGGAGGCGATGGGTGCACACTGGGCGACACCTACACGGCGGCAGGACGCTAGGCATATAGAGGGAGGGTTAAGGCGGGCCTCTTGGAGGACGACGGGGCCCGCATGGCCTGGGTGGAATCTATAGAAGGGATGGGGTGTGACCGACCCGTCGGCAGGCAGCAACAGCAAGGGGATGATAATCCCGACCCGGGCCACAGAGAGGAGTTGCAAACCGATGGCGAGCCAGCACGGGGCGGCCCGGACAGGGGGGAAGTAAGAGGCTGTCTGCAGGGCCCGCAGACCAGCGCCACCATGAGGGGCCCATTAGCGCGAGCGGCCGTTGGCGATGCAAATGAGCATCCTAGGGGACGGCGACACAACCTGGCATGATGGGACCTCAATAGTAATAGGAAAAAAGTGGTCGGGTGTGGGACACGGGGCGCCCAGCCTCACAAACGCTGGGCCCGGTGACTCTGCCAACAAAACCGTATATGTATACGGCGGCAGCTGCTTGGCGCGCGCGTATTGGGCTGAATGGGTTGGCACCATGGAACCGTGTGACGGAAAGGACGCATGGCGGGAACCACCGGGTGGTGTGCCCACGGCTTGAGGGGCTGTCTAGTAGTAACAATTACAGTGGCTGTCTGTGGTATACTAGATTTCCGCTGGTCGTTCTGTTAGGCCTCTGGTCTGTCCTTCAGGTTTGTCCTTTTGGGAGGAGTTCTGGGGCGGGGAGCTTTCCCAGTTGCTGCCCGCGATTGGCTGTCAGGTATGTTGGTACGCCTAATGCTTGGGGTCGTCGGGGTCCATCGCCGAATGGGGGGCCCTTGCAGCAAACTCCCCCGTGGTCACGGGCCTTCGCGCGTCCTCGCCGGGTTTGCTCGTTCCTGGCTGGGTGGCTCGCTCGTGCTAACTGGTCTGGCAGGTTTCCCTCAGCCCTGGTTGATCCCGCTTCAGTGCTCAGTCAGCTAATCCACTGGCTCTTCCTCTTCTGGTTTGAGCCCACTGTAACTGCTGCTACCACTAAAATGATTGGGTGTCTTGCCATGGTTACAGGGACCCACTGTAAACTTTGTTTCCTTCCCTTTTCCGCATTGTTTTCGGCCACTTTGTAGAGATCGATCTACGGCACTGCACTTCCTTGCGTTTGGGACCCACTGTTGCTGCGAAGCACTTGCAATTGGGGCCGTGAGGTTGAGTCGTCCCTTGGACCCAGTATCAAGCTTGTTTCATGATGTGTATCGCCTAGCTATTGTGCCCGCGCCCGTGCCCGTGCCCGTGCTCTACGCCAAAAACAACAACCCACCAATCCCGAATGGGGGGCATCACGGGGAGCCTCTTACTTTGCAAGGTTGTTTAAAGCCACGGCCGGCGAATAAAATAACTATAAATAGGATTTATTTTGGCTTGCCCGGGTGTGCAACGTGAGACGTATAGTTTCGTATGCCTAAGCCAGGGCACGACCCGGCCGACTCTTTAGGTGTTCAGCAAGTGTTCAGAGTCCCCGTCTACTGGACGGCAAAGGCGATTTATAGGTCCGGAACAGAAAGTTCGGCAGCCATGCCGTACAAGCGTCATCAGCCTTCCAGAACACTCGCGGCTATTTCTGCCATGGAGGTGGGGCGCCGGTTTATGGCCGCGGCCTTGAAAAGGGCGGGTGCTGGTGGTCCCCCTCTTACTCCGGGAAGTGGTCTCCTGGATCGTGCCATTCGCTGTGGGGTGGTGAAGTTTTGGGCCCTTCTGAGGAGCTTTGCTGCGTTGGAGCTTCCCCAGAAAGGCTGGGATGCAGTGGGGCCTCGGCATCCTTTCTTGCGGGTTGTCGCCAGTCGCCTTGTGTGCGGAGGACCGGCTGAGATACTGGTGGATTCGTGATCGGTCCGGGTTGTCTTGGGGAGCGGGGTTCCCTTGCTTATTACTTTCCGATTCTATATGCGCGTTGAGCCCTGCTTGGGGTCCGTGTTTTTTGGGATGAAAGGCGGCTGGTCCCGATGCTTGCATCGTTGCGGTGCTTCACTGGTTCGTAGGTTGCTGGGCTGTTAGGTTGGTTGTTGTCGGTTCCTGATAGGGGAGCCTCTAGTGCAAATTCCCCCTGGGGTGCTGGCTGCTGCTCTGTGTGCCTACGGCCTGTCGATTCAGGCGATGTGCCCGATGGTTCTACCTCTTGGTCTGGAACCCACAGTAACCGTTACAACAACCGAACTTTTGGTCTGGAAGCCACTGTCATTGTTAACTACTACTACCGACCCAAGGCTTCTTGCATTGTAAGCCATAGTCCTCACGGCAGCTTGTTTGCGGATCGTCATTATCTACGGACCAGGGGAGCACCTCCGACATGACGCGAACAGAGGTCCAGAGGTGCGCAGTGCCGGCGGTGCCGGGGAAATAAATCGGGTCCAGCAGCGAGCAGCAGCAATGCATGCCTAACTAGTAAACATGGTGCAAGCCCGGTAGAGGTGCGACGCGCGACGATGCTTTCGTTGGTCCATCCTGTATGTGGCCCGATGCTCCCGCGCTGATATAGCGGCGGTCGCGCAGTGTCACTCGCGTTCGTTGACCAGGAACACGACAGCGGCCCCTAGGACAGCGCCCGTGATTCCGCGTCACGTGATCTGGGTGGCCCACGGGACATCTTTTGGTTGTCCGCGCTGCTACAGCGCTGCTAGAAGACGGCAACCAGCAAGAGGGCTAAGGAACGTGGAAGCTTCATGACTGCTATACGTAACCAGAAAATCGGGTATATAATGGCTCTCCCGGCTTGCCAGTAATTAGAAGTGCCTTGATCATATAGCGCGTGGCACCACATACAGCTGTCAACTGGCGTAGCAGCAAGCATGGCTCCGGGCAGCCTCAGCGAACTCCTCAAATGCGTCGACGGCTCCGCCAAGCCCGCTAAACTTGATCTTCGCGCTGCCATCCAAAACGTGCGCAGGCAGGGGGCGGTGCAGGCTGCGCGCGACGTGCTGTCGCTGCTGCCGCTGTCAGACCTGCATGGCCGCAACGAGGCCTATTTTTGCCTCGGGCCCTCGGTCGATGAGCCGGAGCCCAAGATCTACGTCTACCGACTGGACGGTTCCATGGGGCCCCCCGCCTCCTTTACGTGCACCAGGTGCGTATGCACGTGGTGATCACGCCTTCCGTTCCCCTTTGCCTAACGAGAGAGCGATGTCTTCCGTGAACGTATGTACGCCGGTGCTGCCCACCACAACGAGCTACCGATAGATAGGAATATAGGATAGATAGGGTAGGGTCTTTGTTTCCTCCGTCTTTCTCAGTGTCAGACGATGTGGCCGATGGTTAAGAAGACCGCCAGCAAGATGTTGAGCGCTGACCATACCCTACCAAACAAACCCCTGTTCAACTCAGGCAAACGGTGGCTAATGGAGTAAGTGGTTCAACAGGGTTCAACTCAGGCAAACTGTGGCTAACGGAGTAAGTGTAAGTCGGTAAGGTGTCGCCATTGCCGTTCTACTGTAGTGCACGACTAGGGTGTGGCGCCTTGATTTTTTTGTTGAGTCGGGCCAATGACAGAGAGGTCTCGAACCGGGGAAGCAACACGGTTACAAAGAGCGGGGAAGTGGGCAGGGGGCAGGGTTTCGAGGCAACCAGCATTCGAACAGGCGCCTTGTCCAAGGAGAAAACATGCACCCATAAGGTGACGCGGCAGCTCCGAGCTAGAGCCGAGTCGTCCGGAAGACGGGAACGGACGATGCAGCGGTGCATCGCTGCAAACGTTCTTCACTCGTTCCTCGTGCTGTCCTGCCTGGTTGGGTTTTCCTTCGCCCTAGTCGTATCCTCTACATTGCATGGCCCGCTGGCTCTACCTGGGTCTGGAGCCCACTATAAAAACAATGAAGCAGATGATCGTGTATGCTATTTTCGGTTTAGTATGCGTGAATGGAAGAGCGTGTGGTTGGAGGATGGGAACACGTGCTGTCCGGGATTTGACGACTGGCCGCTGGGTTGTCATTCTTGTGGGGAACCCGCGCGCTGTTGTGCATACCTTCCGTCAGGCTCCAACTTGTCATCTGGTCCAGGGGCCCCTAGTGCTGGCTTGACCTTTCAAGAGCAGTAGCATGCAGCGCCACCGGAAATGCCAGCATAGTAGTAACACCAGCATTTCGTCGCCTATGGTTGGGGGGGGCTTCCTTTGGCGGCCAGAGCCGGCCCGGTGTCCTCTAGCCTGCACCACTTCTGGAATTGCCCGCTTACTTGCTCGTGCAATGTTCGGTATGCCTGCCGATCTATCTTGTCGGTGGCGAGCAGGGTCCCTGTACCTTTCGGTGCCTTTCGGGCGTCTGCTCAGGTCTGCTGGTCTTGCTGTGGTCCCCCTGTTAGGCCCGGCTTGCCTCTTTTAAGTCCAGGACATGGCCCCCCTTATTGTCCTGGGTGAACCGGGATTGAGGTCACCTAAACATTTCATTTGTTGCGTTGTGAGGTATCTTAGGTCCCAGCGTAGCACAGTTGCGCGGTTTTTTCAGCTGGCGCTGTCTTGCATGGCCCCCCCGCCGTCTGCTACCATACTTTTTACAGCCAACCCAATTTGGTACCATGGACATGCTGCTATTCCTCATGCGTTGTAGGGCACTGTGAGTTGCGCTCGCGTGGCCCACCTACTCTAGAAAATGCCCGTTCGAGGGATCCTTTGATAAGCATCTGCCAGGTGGCCTTGATGTACCCAGGGGTAGCTGGGTTGCCATCCTTCTGGGGAGCCCTCTGTTTTGCATATGTCAATTCGAACTTGTCATCTGGTCCTGGGGCCTCTAGCACTGGCTCATCTTTTCCAGTGGTGGTGCCACGCCCCAGCGCCGGCACGTACGTTTCACCGGCACTGGTTCCGGAGCCAGGACATCTGCGTTCCCGCTTGTATGCTGTTGCCGTAACTACAGCGCCTCTGTTGCTGTTAGGATTGATTGCGTCATGGATTCGGTTTCCACTCGTTCCGACAACGATGGGGACACGTGTGAATCTCGCGATTCAGGTCGGGCGCAGGGCCCTTCTGACCAAATCCGTTGGTGCCGCAGAGTATTTAGCGGAACCACGCCTCATTCCTCGGCGTGGTTCTTCTGCTTGGTTGTGTTGGTTGTGTTGGTTGTTTTGGTTGTGCTTCTACACAATGTAACACACCGCGCTTGAAGAACGCCCGCGGCTCCTTGCTGCGTGAATAGGTCACGAGGTCGACGCAGCCAGAGGGTGGGCATGAGGCACTAATCCACTTATCCGGCGGTCACAGCGGATAAGTCATTTTCTAATCCAAGGGCGGTTTTTAATACTCAGGGCAGCGATCTTAATAAGCCGGGGCCGCCGTTCCAATACTCAGGGCAGCAATCCCAATACGCCGGGGCCGCCGTTCCAATACTCAGGGCAGCAATCCCAATACGCCGGGGCCGCCGTTCCAATACTCAGGGCAGCAATCCCAATACACCGGGGCCGCCGTTCCAAAACTCAGGGCAGCAATCCCAATACACCGGGGCCGCCGTTCCAAAACTCAGGGCAGCAATCCCAATACACCGGGGCCGCCGTTCCAATACTCAGGGCAGCAATCCCAATACACCGGGGCCGCCGTTCCAATACGCTGGTCAGCAATCATAATACGCCGGGGCCGCCGTTCCAAAACTCAGGTCAGCGATCCAAATACGCCGGGGCCGCCGTTCCAATACGCAGGTCAGCAATCATAATACGCCGGGGCCGCCGTTCCAAAACTCAGGTCAGCGATCCAAATACGCCGGGGCCGCCGTTCCAATACGCAGGTCAGCAATCATAATACGCTGGGGCCGCGGTTTCCAATACGCAGGTTGCTAATCCCAATACGCCGGGGCGCGGTTTCCAATACGCAGGTTGCTAATCCCAATACGCCACCGTGACCGACGCCTAAACTAATCCAGGGGGGATGCCCACCCTCTGACGCAGCCGCAGTCAGCGCCGCCTTTACGTTTGGATCTTGAGACCCTGCAGCTTGGTAACCTGCAGCCCGCCTGCCAGCAGCGCCAGTCCGCGGGGCTGTGGTGCCGCGCGGCCGCGCCACCCAGCATCAGGTCGAGAGCAGAAGAGGTGTCGGCGACAGGTGATGCCTGCTGTGGGGCATGACAGCGGGCCTTGGCGTGCCCAGGGGTGCTTGGGTTGTCTTTCTTGTCAGGGTCCACTGTGTTGGGCAAGGTGAGGTGTCAAGTGTTTTGGGTGGCTTTCGGGGCATCTGCTGGCTGCTAGCGCTGTCATCTCATATGGTGCGGTGATATCTGGGTCTTGGCCCGGCTTGCCTCTGTTGCGTCCAGGACATGCATGGCCCCCCTTCTGTCCTGGGTAAATCGGGCTTGAGGTCAAGTAAACATTTGATTTGTTAAGCAGAATGCGAGTATTACAGAATGCGAGTATTACAAGGGAGCCAGAACGGCTCAAGCGCGGAAGCGCAACCAGGCGGGCCCGATGGGCCAGACCACGACACGGGTCACTGGGCAAAAGAGCCCGCCCTCACCGGCCGGGAGGGGGCAAAAGCCGAAGGCAGCCAAACACGAGGACACGGAGAAGAATGCGAGTATTACAAGGGAGCCAGAACGGCTCAAGCGCGGAAGCGCAACCAGGCGGGCCCGATGGGCCAGACCACGACACGGGTCACTGGGCAAAAGAGCCCGCCCTCACCGGCCGGGAGGGGGCAAAAGCCGAAGGCAGCCAAACACGAGGACACGGAGAAGGCAGCACGCACAACTCAAAGCACGGGGAGGAGAACAAGCGCGTCCAGACAACACGAACCACCTGCACCAAGCCAGCAGCGAGACGCGAGGAACGCGTTCCGGCAAAACGGGGGCCCCAAGCCCCAGAACCCAAAAGCACCCACAAAAGACAGCAGAGCGGGGGCCTAAGGCCCAGAAAATCGCACCCGAGTCAGCCGTCGGGTCACTCCTCGGCACCCGGGCGGCCCGGGAAGACCACCTCCCCCGCGGGCGAGGCGGCGAGGAAGGGGTGATCGGACGGGATGGCCCCCCACCCGCGGGGGGCCAGCCCCAGCTCGGCAAACGCACTGAGGCGGGCCCAGAAGTCGGCCGTCACCGCGGCGCACACCCGCACCACCGGCATGCGCCCCCCGGGGGCCCCAGCCTGCACCCGAAACAGGAGGCGGAGCCCCAAACCCAACGCCGCGACGGCCGCCAAGCACACCACATCCCAAACAAGCGGGTGCACCCCCAACGGGGGCCGACCCAGCCACAAATGCTGCGGGAGCAGGACAACCGCGCCCCCCATCGCCTCCACAAGCTCGTCACGCAATGACAAGGCCACCACACACTCCCAGAAGTGGTGGCGCCGGCGGCCCGTGGCCATGGACGCTCCGCACGGGCAGGGGGCCGTGGGCGACCCCCGCGCCAGGAGGGCCGCGTGCATGGGGAAGCCATGGAACCCGTTCATGGCGAGCCGCCAGAGGGGCTCCTTGTGCGTGTTGTCCCAGCGAAGACGCCAGAGGCGCACCAGAGTGGCCTGAAATTCCCGGAGGGTGGAGGCCAGGGCTGCCGGGGGAAGGGGAGCCTCCCAGGCCTCCTGAAGGAAGGCCGTATGCTTAGCCGCCAGAGCAGCGAAGGCTGGGCCGAGCTGCAGGATGGTAGCCGACTTGACGGTGAGGGAGACAAGGGGAATGGCCGCGGGGCCCACCCGCCAGCCGACACAGCGGGCCAGGCGGCCCCAGGCGTCCGCAGCGGGGGGGCGGCAGCCGCACCCCCCGGGGCCGCCAGAACGAGGAGGGCCGCGATGGCCCAGGTGGCGGGAAGGCGGCCAACGAGGGCGTCGACGCGGGCCAGGCCCGTGGCCCCATCCCGCATGGAGGCCGGGACGGGGTGGGCGGGGGAGAGGCGGAGGACGTCGCGGAGGACGTCGAGCCGCAGGTACTCGGTACAGCGTATGGCGGGGGGCCCCCCGGCAGCGGCGACAGCGAGGGCCGTCCGGACCCGGCCCAGGGCATTGTAGCACTGGACGGCGACACCCACCGTATCAAGCCCACGCAGCTGGGCGAGGTCGGGGAAGTCGGTCTCCAGGCCCCGGCCGGTGGCATCGACCAGGAGGGGGTTGCCCCAGAGGGGCGCCGAGAAGCACCAGGGTCCCGGGGCGGCCAGTGTGGGGTCCAGGATGGTGATGGGCGGGAGATGGGCGAGCGCCGTAATCAGCTGGGCGAGGGCCGGGGAGCCCCGTGGGAGGGGCCGGCCGAGCACCAGCGGGGCGGCGGTGGTGCGAGCGTCGCCGTGGAGGGGCAGGAGGCACAGGGGGTGGGCCGCGGGGTGGCCGTGGCGCAGGAGGGCGAGGAGGAGCTGGGGCCACTGGGGGGCAGACGGCAGGAGGCCACACGCGCCGGCCAGGCCTCGCACGGCCAGGACGGCGTGGCGAGCCCGTACGTGGGCTTCGAGAGGGAGGAGGCCGAAGCCGCCAGCGGAGGGGGGCAGGGCGAGGTAGAGCAGGCCGGCTCCGGCAGGTACACGGTTGGTGCGGGCCTGATGCGCGGCGGGGGTGCAGCGGCGGTCGACGAAGGCGGCGGTGGTGGCCTGAAGGGCCGCCCGCAGGCCAGGGGGGGGGAGGCCGACGAACTCCATGTGGTAGAGGACACGGCTGAGGGCATAGCCCGAGGCGGCGAAGGCGCGGCCGAAGGCAGAGAGGGGCAGGGTGGTAGCACGCTGCAGACGGCTGTAGACCCGGTCGAGGTCCACAGGGTACGGTCCAGGGGCGCCCGCGGTGAAGGTGATGCCGAGGGTGGAGGCGGAGGGGACGACAGCGAGGCGGGGCGCCAGGCCGGCGTCGGGGGCGGCCAGGGGGGCGGCAGTGGCCACCGGGGTGGGGGGGAGGGGAGGGGCACTGGAGGCCGTGGGGCAGGCGGGGGGCGGGGCGGCGGCAGGGATGGCTCGGGGGCCACCGGGCAGGGGCAGGAGCTTCACTTTGCGGAGGTTGAGCTGCTGGCCCGACGCGGCGTGGAAGGTGTCCATGGCCGCCAGGAAGCGGGGGACATCCGCAGCATCCCGGAGGAGGGGGGTGCAGTCATCCGCGTACTGGGAGGCGGTGAGGCGGAGATCGGCGAGGGAGATGCCGATGGCTTCGTGCTGCAGCCAGGAGAGGAGGGCCTGACCGGGAGCGAGGTAGAGGAGGGGCGCAGCCGGGCACCCCTGTCGAACGCCGGCAGTGATGGGCACCCAACCTGACAGGTGGCCGTTGACGAGGGCGGCAGAGCGGGTGCCCTGCAGCAGGCGGCGCACCCAGGCAAGGCAGCCAGGGCCCACACCCAAGGCATCCAGGCATTCCAGGAGGAAGGCGCGGTCCACCGTGTCATAGGCCTTCTGGAAGTCCAGGAACACCACCGCACAGGAGCGAGACTCCGCGCGGAGGAGGGCGGGGAGGAGTTGGAGGAGCAGGACGGAGTCCGAGATGCGCCGGTGCTGCAGGAAGGCCGTCTGCACTGGGTCGATCGTATCCCCGAGGACGGGGAGAAGGCGGCGGGCCAGGACCCGGGCCAGGGTCCGGTAGTCGGTGTCCAAGAGGGTGATGGGGCGGTAGTTGGCGGGGAGGGTGGGGTCCTGGTCCTTGAAGAAGGAGGTGATGACCCCGTCCAGGAAGCCGGCGGGTGCACGGTCGGTGGCGGCAAAGGCAGTGAAGACGGCGGCGAGGACGGGGGCAAGGGTCGGGGCGTAGTGTTGGTATATCTCGGTGGGGAGGCTGTCTGCACCCGGGGACCGGCCGGGGGGGGCGGTGTGGATCGCAGCCAGTACCTCCGCTGGGGTAACGACGGGGGCGCCCAGGGCGTCCACTGCGGCGGGTGGGCAGCGGCGTCCCAGCGCACGGAGGGCCTGCAGGACCCGTTGGCGGGCCCGCGGGTCGCCCGCAGGGGCCGTGCAGATGCGCTGCCAGAAGGCCGCAACGATGGAGGGGAGCTCCTGTGGGTCGGCGCTGACGGAGCCGTCCGGGCGCTGGAGGGCGGGGATGGTGCGACAGGCCGCGGGCGGGCGGAGGTGGCGGGTGATGGTGGGGGAGGGCCGTTCACCGGTGCGAAGCCACGTGTGGCGGGTCCGGCGGGCGACACCAGCGGTGGCACGTTGGGCGGCGGCCGCTTCGGCGGAGCGGGCCACGACTGCGGCGGGGAGGGCCGCCGGCTGTCCCGCCTCAACCGCGGCCAGGGCGGCCTCAGCAGCCGCCCCGGCGGCCGCTTCAACCCCAACCGCACACGTCCGCCTGGCGCGGGCGGTGAGGTTGAGGCGGGCTGCAGAGACACGGAGGGCCCATTTGAAGCCCGGCCACCAGTCGAGGAGGTGGGCGGGGGCGGTGGGGGCCGCCGCCACCGCGGCGGCCAGCCAGGTGCCAAGCTGCTGCTGCAGGTCGGCATGGTCGAGGAAGTGGAGCCGGGTCTTACGTAGGCCGGGGCCGGGGGGCTGGGAGCCAAGGGCAGGGAGGAGGTGGGTGACGACCAGGCGGTGGTCCGAGGGGGGCCCAGGGGCGACGAAGGCGGCACGGACGGAGGCCGCCAGCTGCGGGGAGGCCATGAGGCGGTCGATGCGGGAGGCGCCGGAGGGATGGAAATAGGTGTAGGAGCGGCGAGAGGGGTGGGCGCGGCGAAAAACATCCACCAGGCCGGGGCAGGCAGCGGTGAAAGCGGAGGGAGTGAGGACATCGGCCGGACGTCCTGCGGCCGCAAGGCAGTCCAGGGCGGGGTCGACCACGAAGTTGAAGTCGGCTGCCCAGATGTGGTGGCCGGGGAGGGCGGCGACGGGGCGGAGGGACTGGTGGATGAAGGCGCGTTGGGCTGCCGCGAGGCTGGAGGGCAGGTAGGCGGTGAGGAGGGTGAAGGCGTGGCCGCCCCACAGGACTGGGAGGTGGAGGAGGCGGCCGTCGGGGGACACGGTGAGGGCGGGTGCGGGGCCGGGGAAGGACAGGGCTCCAGAGGCCACCAGGGAGAGGCGGACGAGGACGGCGACGCCCCCCCGGCATGCAGACGGTGCGGGATTCCACCAGGAGACCCACTGACCCAGGTGCAGCGCCCGGGAGACGTCGTGGAGGCCAGCACGTGCAAGGGGGACCGCCGCCGCTGTGACGTGGGTCTCCTGCAGGCAGATGACGTCCAGCGACTGTCGGGCCCAGCAGCGGAGGAGGGCCGCGAGCCGTGGCGAGTGGCCACTGGGGGCCGAGCCGAGAAAGCCCCGGATGTTGTGCGACCCGATCCGGAGGGGGCGAGAGCCGGGCCGGGCGCCATGGTGCTGGCGCACCATTAGTGCATGAAGCCTCCCAGGACGCCGTCGTAGCGGACGACATCGACCCAGGCGGGCGGGGGGGGCGCGGGGGGCGGGGGCGGCGGTGGCGGAGCGGTCGCCAGGCTGGGGGCGTCGAGGACAGCGCCCATGTCCACCTCATCGTCGAGGAGGGCGCCGGGCAGGTAGGCGAGGCGAGGGCGCTGGCGCCGTGGCAAGGCCTCCACATCGACAGGCGGGTCCAGGGGGTGGCCACGGGTGTCAGCCGCCGCAGGGGGGGGGCGGCGGGAGGGGCGGGGGAGAGGCCCGCAGGAGCCCGGGGGGCCGGGGTCCCCGCCACAGAGGCCGTGCCAGCACCGGGGGAGGCGGGGAGGGCAGGGGGTGCAAGCGGCGCCGGGGGCTCGGCCAGCTGCAGGTGCAGCTGTGCACCCTCCGCGCACGGGGCCACCATCGGCCCGGGGGCGGCAGGGGCGGCAGGGCCGCCGGAGCCGCTGGGGCCGCCGGAGCCGGTGGGGCCGCCGGAGCCAGTGGGGCCGCCGGAGCCGGTGGGGCCGCCGGAGCCAGTGGGGCCGCCGGAGCCGGTGTAGGCCATTGTAGCGAGATTTGCCCCAGACGAGACCGTATGAAACTACCGCCGATGCCGAATAAACACTATGTACACGGGTCGGACGAGCACCTCACACGGAGCGCTGGGCCAAATGACGGAATGCAGAATGGCGAACCCTAAAAGGCAAAAATACAAGCGAGCGTCGGGAAGCCGCGCGGAGGATGCTCGTCATGCCATTCCCTGCTTGAAAAAAGCCGAGATCGTATGTGAGAAGGGCCGGGACCGTGTAATACGAGCACCGAGCCGTACAATATACTGCCGATGCCGAAAAGGCGTGGCCGGAGAAACAGCTGAGACGTGCCGCATTTCCGCTTGGCCGGGAGCACAATAAAAGTCCCGAGTCCCGAATAAAATTTACAGCGGGGGCTGGGAAGCTGCGCGCATAAAGATCGCAAATAATGGACCGGGAAATAGCAGCCGCGAACGGACAGGATTGCCACCTGGCAGATGCTTATGAGAGGATCCCTCTAACGGGCGTTTTCGAGAGCAGGTGCACGAAAAGACAACGAACGCCTTGATTTTCAGGGATTGCACGGAAATTCAAGGTTTTCAGTTTCTGAACGTTCAGTCCTGGACTTGATACAATTGAAATTCAGGGTCGGAGGTTCAATATCAAATCAAGCCTGAACGGCACCTATTCCGGCCCGAAGATACTGAACTGGAACCTGGCCTGCGTTTCATTCAATCAGTGTATTCAATGCCTACCGGGATTCAGTCTTGAACAAGGCCCGGACGTTGCCTGAACGGTTCAGTTCAATCAGTAGGAATCAGTTCAGTCAGGGGCTGCCCCCCCTACCTGTCGCCGCACGCACGTTCAGTTCAATCATTTCAGTCAGGGGCTGCCCCCCTTACCTGTCGCTGCACGCGCGTTCAGTTCAATCAGTTCAGTCAGGGGGCTGCCCCCCTTACCTGTCGCTGCACGCGCGTTCAGTTCAATCAGTTCAGTCAGGGGGCTGCCCCCCTTACCTGTCGCTGCACGCGAGTTCAGTTCAATCAGTTCAGTCAGGGGCCGCCCCCCCTTACCTGTTGCCGCACTCACGTTCAGTTCAATCAGTTCAGTCAGGGGGCTGCCCCCCTTACCTGTCGCTGCACACGCGTTCAGTTCAATCAGTTCACTCAGGGGGCTGCCCCCCTTACCTGTCGCTGCGCGCTCGTTCATTCAATCAGTTCAGTCAGTCCGGGTGGCTGGGCGGCGCTAAGGGGCGGGCGGGGGGGCGGCCGCGCGCTCGTTCATTCAATCAGTTCAGTCAGTCCGGGTGGCTGGGCGGCGCTAAGGGGCGGGGGTGGCCGCACGCTCGTTCATTCAATCAGTTCAGTCAATCCGGGTGGCTGGGCGGCGCTAAGGGGGGGGGCGGGGGGGCGGCCTTTAGCGCCGCCCAGCCACCCGGACTGGGGACCTAAGATACCTCACAACGCAACAAATGAAATGTTTAGGTCACCTCAAGCCCGGTTTACCCAGGACAAGAAGGGGGGCCATGTCCTGAACTTAAGAGAGGCAAGCCGGGCCTAACCCAAGCAGGGGGACCACAGCAAGACCAGCAGACCTGAGCAGATGCCCCGAAAGTAAGGCACCGAAAGACACAGGGACCTCGCTCGCCGCGCCCAACACAGGTCGCCCCCGACAAAATAGACCGGCAGGCATACCGAACATTGCACGAGCAAGGGGGCAATTCCAGAAGTGGTGCAGGCGAGGGGACACCGGGCCGGCGCTGGCAGCCCAAGAAAGCTCCCCCCAACCATAGGCGACGAATTGCGTAGTATAATGCTGGCGTTACTACTATGTTGGCATTTCCGGTGGCGCTGCATGCTACTGCTCTGGAAAGGTCAAGCCAGCACCAGAGCCCCAGGACCAGATGGAGCCTACCGGTATGCACAACAGCGCGCGGGTTCCCCACGCACAAGAATCACAACCCAGCAGGTACGTCAAGGCCAGTCGTCAAGTCCCGGACAGCGCGCGAACCCATCCTCCACACCCTCCACACGCCCTTCCATCCACGCATACTAAACCGAAAATAAATACACGATCATCTGCTTCACGAAGAAGACGGTTCCCGTCTTTAAGCAGAATGCGAGTATTACAAGCAGAATGCGAGTATTACAAGGGAGCCAGAACGGCTCAAGCGCGGAAGCGCAACCAGGCGGGCCCGATGGGCCAGACCACGACACGGGTCACTGGGCAAAAGAGCCCGCCCTCACCGGCCGGGAAGGGGCAAAAGCCGAAGGCAGCCAAACACGAGGACACGGAGAAGGCAGCACGCACAACTCAAAGCACGGGGAGGAGAACAAGCGCGTCCAGACAACACGAACCACCTGCACCAAGCCAGCAGCGAGACGCGAGGAACGCGTCCCGGCAAAACGGGGGCCCCAAGCCCCAGAACCCAAAAGCACCCACAAAAGACAGCAGAGCGGGGGCCTAAGGCCCAGAAAATCGCCCCCGAGTCAGCCGTCGGGTCACTCCTCGGCACCCGGGCGGCCCGGGAAGACCACCTCCCCCGCGGGCGAGGCGGCGAGGAAGGGGTGATCGGACGGGATGGCCCCCCACCCGCGGGGGGCCAGCCCCAGCTCGGCAAACGCACTGAGGCGGGCCCAGAAGTCGGCCGTCACCGCGGCGCACACCCGCACCACCGGCATGCGCCCCCCGGGGGCCCCAGCCTGCACCCGAAACAGGAGGCGGAGCCCCAAACCCAACGCCGCGACGGCCGCCAAGCACACCACATCCCAAACAAGCGGGTGCACCCCCAACGGGGGCCGACCCAGCCACAAATGCTGCGGGAGCAGGACAACCGCGCCCCCCATCGCCTCCACAAGCTCATCACGCAATGACAAGGCCACCACACACTCCCAGAAGTGGTGGCGCCTGCGGCCCGTGGCCATGGACGCTCCGCACGGGCAGGGGGTCGTGGGCGACCCCCGCGCCAGGAGGGCCGCGTGCATGGGGAAGCCATGGAACCCGTTCATGGCGAGCCGCCAGAGGGGCTCCTTGTGCGTGTTGTCCCAGCGAAGACGCCAGAGGCGCACCAGAGTGGCCTGAAATTCCCGGAGGGTGGAGGCCAGGGCTGCCGGGGGAAGGGGAGCCTCCCAGGCCTCCTGAAGGAAGGCCGTATGCTTAGCCGCCAGAGCAGCGAAGGCTGGGCCGAGCTGCAGGATGGTAGCCGACTTGACGGTGAGGGAGACAAGGGGAATGGCCGCGGGGCCCACCCGCCAGCCGACACAGCGGGCCAGGCGGCCCCAGGCGTCCGCAGCGGGGGGGGCGGCAGCCGCACCCCCCGGGGCCGCCAGAACGAGGAGGGCCGCGATGGCCCAGGTGGCGGGAAGGCGGCCAACGAGGGCGTCGACGCGGGCCAGGCCCGTGGCCCCATCCCGCATGGAGGCCGGGACGGGGTGGGCGGGGGAGAGGCGGAGGACGTCGCGGAGGACGTCGAGCCGCAGGTACTCGGTACAGCGTATGGCGGGGGGCCCCCCGGCAGTGGCGACAGCGAGGGCCGTCCGGACCCGGCCCAGGGCATTGTAGCACTGGACGGCGACACCCACCGTATCAAGCCCACGCAGCTGGGCGAGGTCGGGGAAGTCGGTCTCCAGGCCCCGGCCGGTGGCATCGACCAGGAGGGGGTTGCCCCAGAGGGGCGCCGAGAAGCACCAGGGTCCCGGGGCGGCCAGTGTGGGGTCCAGGATGGTGATGGGCGGGAGGTGGGCGAGCGCCGTAATCAGCTGGGCGAGGGCCGGGGAGCCCCGTGGGAGGGGCCGGCCGAGCACCAGCGGGGCGGCGGTGGTGCGGGCGTCGCCGTGGAGGGGCAGGAGGCACAGGGGGTGGGCCGCGGGGTGGCCGTGGCGCAGGAGGGCGAGGAGGAGCTGGGGCCACTGGGGGGCAGACGGCAGGAGGCCACACGCGCCGGCCAGGCCTCGCACGGCCAGGACGGCGTGGCGAGCCCGTACGTGGGCTTCGAGAGGGAGGAGGCCGAAGCCGCCAGCGGAGGGGGGCAGGGCGAGGTAGAGCAGGCCGGCTCCGGCAGGTACACGGTTGGTGCGGGCCTGATGCGCGGCGGGGGTGCAGCGGCGGTCGACGAAGGCGGCGGTGGTGGCCTGAAGGGCCGCCCGCAGGCCAGGGGGGGGAGGCCGACGAACTCCATGTGGTAGAGGACACGGCTGAGGGCATAGCCCGAGGCGGCGAAGGCGCGGCCGAAGGCAGAGAGGGGCAGGGTGGTAGCACGCTGCAGACGGCTGTAGACCCGGTCGAGGTCCACAGGGTACGGTCCAGGGGCGCCCGCGGTGAAGGTGATGCCGAGGGTGGAGGCGGAGGGGACGACAGCGAGGCGGGGCGCCAGGCCGGCGTCGGGGGCGGCCAGGGGGGCGGCAGTGGCCACCGGGGTGGGGGGGAGGGGAGGGGCACTGGAGGCCGTGGGGCAGGCGGGGGGCGGGGCGGCGGCAGGGATGGCTCGGGGGCCACCGGGCAGGGGCAGGAGCTTCACTTTGCGGAGGTTGAGCTGCTGGCCCGACGCGGCGTGGAAGGTGTCCATGGCCGCCAGGAAGCGGGGGACATCCGCAGCATCCCGGAGGAGGGGGGTGCAGTCATCCGCGTACTGGGAGGCGGTGAGGCGGAGATCGGCGAGGGAGATGCCGATGGCTTCGTGCTGCAGCCAGGAGAGGAGGGCCTGACCGGGAGCGAGGTAGAGGAGGGGCGCAGCCGGGCACCCCTGTCGAACGCCGGCAGTGATGGGCACCCAACCTGACAGGTGGCCGTTGACGAGGGCGGCAGAGCGGGTGCCCTGCAGCAGGCGGCGCACCCAGGCAAGGCAGCCAGGGCCCACACCCAAGGCATCCAGGCATTCCAGGAGGAAGGCGCGGTCCACCGTGTCATAGGCCTTCTGGAAGTCCAGGAACACCACCGCACAGGAGCGAGACTCCGCGCGGAGGAGGGCGGGGAGGAGTTGGAGGAGCAGGACGGAGTCCGAGATGCGCCGGTGCTGCAGGAAGGCCGTCTGCACTGGGTCGATCGTATCCCCGAGGACGGGGAGAAGGCGGCGGGCCAGGACCCGGGCCAGGGTCCGGTAGTCGGTGTCCAAGAGGGTGATGGGGCGGTAGTTGGCGGGGAGGGTGGGGTCCTGGTCCTTGAAGAAGGAGGTGATGACCCCGTCCAGGAAGCCGGCGGGTGCACGGTCGGTGGCGGCAAAGGCAGTGAAGACGGCGGCGAGGACGGGGGCAAGGGTCGGGGCGTAGTGTTGGTATATCTCGGTGGGGAGGCTGTCTGCACCCGGGGACCGGCCGGGGGGGGCGGTGTGGATCGCAGCCAGCACCTCCGCCGGGGTAACGACGGGGGCGCCCAGGGCGTCCACTGCGGCGGGTGGGCAGCGGCGTCCCAGCGCACGGAGGGCCTGCAGGACCCGTTGGCGGGCCCGCGGGTCGCCCGCAGGGGCCGTGCAGATGCGCTGCCAGAAGGCCGCAACGATGGAGGGGAGCTCCTGTGGGTCGGCGCTGACGGAGCCGTCCGGGCGCTGGAGGGCGGGGATGGTGCGACAGGCCGCGGGCGGGCGGAGGTGGCGGGTGATGGTGGGGGAGGGCCGTTCACCGGTGCGAAGCCACGTGTGGCGGGTCCGGCGGGCGACACCAGCGGTGGCACGTTGGGCGGCGGCCGCTTCGGCGGAGCGGGCCACGACTGCGGCGGGGAGGGCCGCCGGCTGTCCCGCCTCAACCGCGGCCAGGGCGGCCTCAGCAGCCGCCCCGGCGGCCGCTTCAACCCCAACCGCACATGTCCGCCTGGCGCGGGCGGTGAGGTTGAGGCGGGCTGCAGAGACACGGAGGGCCCGTTTGAAGCCCGGCCACCAGTCGAGGAGGTGGGCGGGGGCGGTGGGGGCCGCCGCCACCGCCCCCGCAAGCAGAATGCGAGTGTTACAGGGGAGCCAGAGCGGCTCAAGCGCGGAAGCGCAACCAGGCGGGCCCAAGGGGCCAGGCCACAACACAGATCACCGGACGAAGTCAAAACCACTCCTCACTGGTCGGGAAAAGGCAGCCGGACCGAGGCCGACAGGGAAACCGAAAACGACTACAAGTGCGAAAGAGCCTCGCCGAGTAGGGAAAGCGTGCCGACCACGAGCCACCAACACCAAGCCTGCAGCGATGCGCGAGAGCACACCGGGAGGGCCAAAAGGCCAGGCCGCTACAAAGGCCACGGGAAAAAGACCCGCGCCGAGTAGGGAAAGCGTGCCGAACACGAGCCACCAAATACCAAGCCTGCAGCGATACCATTGTAGCGAGATTTGCCCCATCCGAGACCGTATGAAACTACCGCCGATGCCGAATAAACACTATGTACACGGGTCGGACGAGCACCTCACACGGAGCGCAGGGCCAAATGATGGAATGCAGAATGGCGAACCCTAAAAGGCAAAAATACAAGCGAGCGTCGGGAAGCCGCGCGGAGGATGCTCGTCATGCCATTCCCTGCTTGAAAAAAGCCGAGATCGTATGTGAAAAGGGCCGGGACCGTGTAATACGAGCACCGAGCCGTACAATATACTGCCGATGCCGAAAAAGCGTGGCCGGAGAAACAGCTGAGACGTGCCGCATTTCCGCTTGGCCGGGAGCACAATAAAAGTCCCCAGTACACAAAATTTACAGCGGGGGCTGGGAAGCTGCGCGCAAAAAGACCGCAAAATGTCCGGAAAACAGCAGCCGCGAACGGACGGGATTGCCGTCTGGCAGATGCAAAACAATGGATCCCCTAACAGGCGTTTTTAAGAGCAGGTGGGCCGGGCCAGCGCAACTCACAGTGCCCTAGAACGCAAGAGGAATAGCAGCATGTCCATGGTACCACATTGGGTTGGCTATAAAAGTATGGTAGCAGGCGGGGGCCGATGAAGGAGATAGAGCGCCAGCTGAGAAAACCGCGTGATACAGGCTGGGGACCTAAGATACCTCACAACGCAACAAAAAATGTTTAGGTGACCTCAAGCCCGGTTTACCCAAGCAAGAAGGGGGGCCATGTCCTGGACTTAACATAGGCAAGCCGGGCCTAACCCAAGCGGGGGGACCACAGCAAGACCAGCAGACCTGAGCAGACGCCCACAAACGCACCGAAAGGCACGGGGACCTCGCTCGCCGCGCCCAAGACAGCTCGCCCCCGACAAGATAGACCGGCAGGCATACCGAACATTGCACGAGCAAGGGGTCAATTCCAGAAGTGGCGCAGGCAAGGGGACACCGGGCCGGCGCTGGCGGCCCAGGGAAGCTCCCCCCAACCATAGGCGACGATTTGCGTAGTATAATGCTGGCATTACTACTATGCTGGCATTTCCGGTGGCGCTGCATGCTACTGCTCTGGAAAGGTCAAGCCAGCACTAGGGGCCCCAGGACCAGATGACAAGTTCGAGCCTGACGGTATGCACAACAGCGCGCGGGTTCCCCACAAGAATGACAACCCAGCAGGTACGCCAAGGCCACTCGTCAACGCCCGGACAGCACGCGATCCCATCCTCCACACGCCCTTCCATCCACGGATACTAAACCACAAATAACATACACGATCATCTGCTTCACGAAGAAGACGGTTCCCGTCTTTGCGTTGCGAGGTATGTAAGGTACCTTTGATACCGGTCCCCAGCCTGTACGTGAGGCGCGTAGCGCATTCAGGTGGTTTCCTCAGCTGGCGTTCTCTTTCATCGGCCCCCGTCTGCTAACATACTTTCGTAGCCAATCCAATGTGGTACCATGGACATGCTGCTATTCCTCTTGTGTTGCCGTGTAGGGCACTGTGAATTGCGCTCGTTCGGCCCACTGCTCTAAAAAACGCCTGTTAGGGGTATCCATTTTTTTTGCATCTGCCAGGCGGCAATCCCGTCCGTTCGCGGCTACTGTTTCCCGGTCATTTTTTTGCGATCTTGTTGCGCGCAGCTTCCCAGGCCCCGCTGTTAGTTTCGTGTACTGGGGACTTTTATTGCGCTGCCGGCCATGCAGAAATGCGGCCCGTCTGGGCTGTTTCTCCAGAGGGTGGGCACTGGTGGGCATCCCCCCTGGATGTCGGTCGCGGTGGCGTATTAGGATTAGCAACCTGGGGATTGGAAACAACGGCCCAGCGTACTGGGATTAGCAACCTGCGGATTGGAAACCGCGCCCTGGCGTACTGGGATTAGCAACCCGCGGATTGGAAACCGCGCCCCGGCGTACTGGGATTAGCAACCGATCCTTGGAACGGCCGCCAACTTCAGCACGCGATCCTGGCCGCTCTCACACAATGGCTCAAGGCTAGCAATTTTCGTCAAACCTCTCAGATCGCGGGACCAGATAGTCGTTGCAGGCGGACGGAGTGACGATGAGTCAATCCGTCTGCCAATTCTGGTGGCCTGCCGGAGGAGTATTCTACCACGCAGGAAATTGCAGCGCAAATGGAGAATCGCTCTGTCCAGGCACTGCAGCGGCTGCTGACGGACAAGGAGGGATTGCTGCGCTGCAAGGCGCAAACGTCTGTGCATGTGCTGGAAGTGCGAAACACCGGGGGCGCACGTGCCTGTGTGCGGAAGCATGTGGCCGTACACGTGACCGGCGGAGTGCACCCTGCACCGTGCCTGGTCGGGACCAGACGAGTGCAAAACAAACGGCTGCAGAACGTAAACGGGTGAGGGATGGTCCAGCGGGTGGGCCAACATGCATCCACTTAAGGGGGCTAGGGCGCTCTCTGACACTCTTACTGACCTTCGAAGGTTCATGCTGATTACGGCAGGGGGGAGTACGGCCCCTTCCCCCTCACGGACGATATATATTTATATAAACCCCCGTACGTGTGGTAGAAATGAGCAGAAATGAGCCGCGAGCAGCCACGGACAACAACGAACCCAGGGGCTTAGGTGGTGGGGTGGAAATTGCACGGTCAAGGCCTAGTGGGCCAACAGGTCGTTTAGATGCTGTTACATGGGCTCAGCAATCGCTGTCAGTTGTTGAAGTAAGAGAACAATGGCTGCTGGATTCTGTCCAGAGACTGTAGTTCTGTGTGCTAAGAAGCCGAGGACATCAATGCAGATAGGAACATTTAAAAGGTTAAGAGCCTATTTCCACTTAAGGTTTAGAACGCGATTTTGGTCTAAATCCTGCTCAAGTGGAAACGTAGAAGGCTTAGAGGCAGTTTAGCCGACTTAGCGCCAAATAGTTAAGGCTGGCCCGTACTCCACGTAGCACGGTTCCGCGTTTTAGAAGTAAATTTGACATATGAACGTTTCATACAAAATGGTAGTATCAGCGCCTCGAAACTGGAGGGAAAATTATAGTACTTGGTCCCGGCCAAGTACTTTTTTTTGCGAGCGGGGCTTTAGAGCTGACATAGCCCACATAGTTGCTTTTCACCAGAGCACTTTAAAATCCTTCCTTTCAACATATTTACCACTCTTTAGGCAAATTAGCGGGAGGGATTGTGCACCTCCAATTCCCGCCGGCGATCATGCTGCGGAACCCTGGCATAGCCCTACGCCAAGGCGCGACTGGTTCAGCCAATCTTGTGCGCATGCGACAGCCAAGCCAGCAAGCCAAGAGCTGGAACTATTAAGGGAGTTGTCGGATGTCACCGTGGGCCAGACTATGCTGATGCTGATGTGGCGTGTCATGACCGTGTTAGTTCCCAGCCTTTTAGGCCGTGTTCCCGCCCTTGCGAGTTGTCCGGACACATCGAAATGCTCTTATCCGTCGTATTCTGGGGTACCGGACATCCTGCGAATGATATTAGGCCGGAAATCGTTGGGAACACGGGGTTATTGGCGGGAACACGGTGCGTGTCATGACCGTGTTCCCAGCCTTTTCGGCCGTGTTCCCGCCCGTGCGAGTTGTTCGGACACATTGAAGAGTTCTTAACCGTCATACTAAGGGATTCTGTGGGGACGTAAGGGGGGAACACGGCCATGACCGGCTAGCCGGTCATTCTTGGGAACACGGGTGGCCATGGCCGGGTGGCAGCCACCGCCGCCAGGAAGCGGCGGCGATTAGTATCATTCGGCATCTTTAATGATTGCTGTACCCAAATCTATAAAGCTTGTAAAGAAACGAGTCGGTTTATACGTCCCGAAGATGCTCGTGCGCGTCGGCGCCTTAAATAACATCTACAATCCCACACCTGGAAATGCACTACGATTTTGTGATAGTTTAGTCCGACTTAAAATTTCTTAAACTCCTTAAATAAAATCAAGTGGAAATAGGCTCTTAATACTCTAAATTTTCGCCCAGGCTATCGCACTCATTGACCGGCTCCACTCCTGAAGAATTCGGTCAAATGTACCGGATCTCATGGATCCAAAGTCGGTGTCAGTTGGCAACGCCCACGGACGGCCCTTGCGGGTTGTAAATGACCCGACCTGGCTCTCAGTGAACCACGTACGTTTATGTGTACACGATGTGATGTGCCAACACGATGCAATCCGCGCATAAAGCGAGTGCGGCACCTACGCTCCGTCACACATTTTCAGGCTCCACGCCTGCTGACCGCTAATCCTCCAAAGCAGAGTGACGTTACAGCATGACTCGCAAGAAGCGCGCGGCTCATGACGTTGCCGTCTCTGGCAGCGATGCTGAACAGGGCCGGAGTAAGCTGACCTGGAATGCATTCCAAGCGTCGCATAAGCGGCTTGGACTGCGGCAGGCAGAGATGTCGGAAAGATGGAAGGCATACAAATTGGGAACGTATAAGATAACGGTGGACCTGTTGGCAAGCGTGGAACCAGCCGCTGTGCCAGCTGTGACATCGGGCGAGCAGGTGAGGTTTACCTGTGGAGGAAGTCAACATCTATAATAACCATTATCAGACTTTACCAAAACGCTGCACTCGGTTTGCAGGCATGCGGCTCGAGGCCCATCGATACTTTACCTGACGAATGCGCAGTGGTAATGTGTACCTCCCGTGGCGCCGGCGTTGACGCAGCAGAGCGCTGCTGCTCGCAACCCACGGTGTCCGTCTCCTCCACGTTCCTCGCTTGTTCGCACGGGGTCACCAGCGGCGCGTTGGCCACCGCGCAAGAGCCAACCACAGCGGCCCCTGTCCCCGGGGATAAAATCGCGACTGACCCAATTCCCACTTCCAGCGAGCGCCACCGTGTGCCCGAAAATACTGCAGAACTGGTGCAGGGCATGCTCCCAAACGGACCTCCGCGCCGCTCGCGTTGTGAGGGTGCGGACGCGTCCGAAGTGGAAGCTTCAGTCCCCACCTGCCACGGCGATCCAGTCGCGGGCGACGTAAGTCCGGAGGACCCTCCGGAGCAGCGGCTCCCTAATGTTGGGGATGCGGGTGATGACGATGGGTGCCAGCACGGGCAGGTCGGCTGCACGTCGGCGACGGTGGCTGCCGCGGCTGGCCAGGGCGGAGAGCACTGGCGGCCGGCGCCGCCGAAAGCCACCGGCCTTGAACCAGGACCAGGCCCCGACGCAGACCCTGCTCCCCACCCAGCACCTGAGCCCGCCCCCTGCCCAGCCCTGGCCTCCGCGTCCGCTCCGAAACCCGCCGCAGCCCGCGTCAGCAGCTGGAACCAGTTTCAGCGGCACATGGGCGGCCGGGGTCTGACCATGTCGCAGCTGGCGGAGCTGTACCGCCGGGCCAAGGACGACTGGGAGGGCGCGGGCAGGGCGGCGGGGCGGGCAGCAGAGGGGGGCGCGGAGGCAGCAGCGACTGGGGACTTGGCGCCCGGGCGCAAGGGCGCTAAGAAGAGGTCGCGCCGACGGCAGCGCCACGAGGGCAGTGAGCCGGTGGTGGCTGCAGCCGGGGACCAGGAGCAGCAGCCGGTGCGGCCGGTGCAGCTGGACGCTGTGCAGCCGGAGCCGGACGCTGTGCAGCGGGGTCTGGACTGCAGCCCCGCCGCCGGCGTAGCTGCTTCCAGGTCGTTCGGCGGTGCTCCACTCCCCGGCTCGACGCGTCAGCATCTCCCTCCTGCAGAGTCCCCCATGCAGAGCCGAGCAGAGGCGCTTCATCTTCAAGGTCACCCATGCTCCGAGCAGCCACCCACGGACCTAGACCCGGGGGCCGCAGAGCGGCAGCAGCAGCAGCAGCTACGACATCACGAGTTGTCGCCGGTGCAACGCTGCCAGTCTGCAAGCCAGTGCGGGAGCGGGCTACAGGGGCCGCAGCTGCTGCCCGGGGCGCAGGAGCAGCAGGGGGAGGAGCAGCCCGGGGCGCCCAGCAGCCCACCGCGGTCTGGGCCTGATGAGCCCACGTCGCCCCCCCAGCTGCCCAGTCGCTCCGGGTCACCTCCCGCGAGCCCACCTACAGCCAATGCAGCCGGCGGCGGTGAGACTGGAGGCTGCGAAACAACCACCACCACCACCATCTCCACCACCACCACCACCTCCCGACCAGACGCCACAGCGCCGCCGTCACCCTCAGGTCACCGGTGCACGCAGGAGGCGCAAAGGTTGGTCCCCAGCTCCGCCGGCAATGCGGTCGAGTCACACCGCCCAGTGGAGGGCACACTGCTCCCGTCTTCCCCGGGCGGCTGGGCGGCAGCGGGGCCCGCCCCTGGAGGGGCCGAAACCGTTGGTGGCCTGCAAGGCAAGGCGGTGGCGGCAGCGGCACTGCAGGCGGGACTGAAGCAGGCAGATGCAGACGTGGCTCCGGAACCATCAGCAGCTGCGGCTGTTGGTGGTGCTCCGCACGGTGGGGCGGGCCTCACGGTGGAGCCCGCCAAGGGGCGGTCGGGGGGGCTGGGGGCCGCGGCGCGACGGCTGCTGGCGGCAGCAGCGGACACCCTGCTGCTCCGAAGGCCGAGGGTGCAGCTGCTGGCCGACGGCGGCCCCTGTCGCACGGACTGCAAGCAGGCCGATGTGGGGTCGGCGGTGGTTGCGCCCACCATGGCGGCGGCAGCCGGCCACGAAGACGCGCTGGTGGCTCCCGAGCAGCCAGCGGGCGAGGGCGGCAGCGTCCGTGCCCGCCCTCCTGCCCAGCATCCTGACCCGGGGGGCCGCACTCCGGCGGTCGCAGACACTGCGCCTGCCGAGCATAATGGGGACGACAGTGATCGTGGTAACGATGGTGGGGGCGGCATTAGCCGCTGCGAGGCGGCCGCGGGTGTTGATGCTGGCGGCAGTAGCCCCCCAGCTGGGGGCGACTGCAGCGCCGACGAGGACCACCATCCCCATGATGAGGAGGGCGACGGGGGTGAGGGTGAGGAGGGGGCTGCTCACGCAGTTTCCGCATCGTGCGGTGGCGGCAGTGGGGCCCTGCCTTCGGGACCGGCGGCTGCTGCCGACGGGTACAACAAGGCGGGTGATGGCCCGGAAGGCGCGGCGGCGGGGGGTGCCCTGGACGCTGCCGGCGATGAGCCACGGGGCCGGCGGCGGCGACGGCGGCGGCAGCAGCGGCTTCGCCGGGAAGCGGCGAGAGCTGCCAGCCCCCAGCAGCTGCCGGACGCCAGCCCCCAGCAGCTGCCGGACGCCAGCCCAGGGGCAGGCACCCCCTCCCCTCCTGTAGGCAAGGAGGTTGTGGACCTGTGCAGCACTGACGACGATGATGACGCACCGGTCGTACGGGACAGGCAAAGTGACGTCACGTGTGCGGCCGCTGCTGCCGCTGATGGCGCTGCTGCTGCTGATGACGGCGCTGCTGCTGATGATGCTGGTGCCGCTGGCCGCAACCCGGCGGCGGAGCCTGGCGGCAGCGGCTGCACGGAGCACCTGGTGGCGGCGGCGCACGTGGAGGCTACCGGGCTGGTGGTGTTGTCCGAGGATGGACGAGAGGTTCCGGCTGCTGCCTGCCCCACCGACATCACCTTGGCAGTGGAGCAGAGCGGCAGCAGCAGCAGCAGCTGGGGCAGCTGCGGACGGGACAGCGAGGCGGGCCGAAGCGGCGGAAGAGCCGGGGGGCCGGGGCGCCGCCGGCACCGGCCTGCCGCTACCGGGCTTGCGGCGAGTGGGGCCGCGCCGTCAGGCCAGCCCGGGCCGGCAGTGGGGCAGCGGGGCGGAGTCCAGGGAGGCGGAGGGTCGGGTGGTGGGTCCGACAGCGAGGAGGACCGTCCGGCCGCTGGGCGGCAAGGACACGAACACCACGTGACGCCGCCGCCGCCGCCTCCGAGCACCACCACCACCACCAGCAGCAACGCGAGCACCACCACCACCACCAGCAACGCGAGCGCCGGCGCCATCACGCCCCTCGCGCCGGGGCCTGCCTGCCTCAGCAGCTGGAACCAGTTTCAGCGGCGCATGCGCGGCCGGGGTCTGACCATGTCGCAGCTTGCGGAGCTGTACCGCCGGGCCAAGGACGACTGGGAGGGCGCGGGCAGGGCGGCGGGGCGGGACGCAGGAGGGGGCGCGGAGGCAGCAGAAGGGGACGCGGAGGCAGCAGGCCGGTCCCGAGGGCGTCTGCCTTCCAAGCGTGGATTGCCCAGCATGCTATTTGAGGCCGCGGAGGAGGTACCTGGGGCGGTGAGGGGGCCGCAGCCGCAGCCGGGGCCCGCGCAGGAGGCGCAGGGGGAGACGGGCCTGGGTTTTGTCGCGGAGCAGCCCCCCCTGGACCCCGCCGTGGAGCAGCACCCCCCTGGAGCCGGCTGGGCGAGCTGCCCTCCGCCTGAGGTACCTGAGGCTGCAGGGGGCGGACAGGGGGCCTCGGAGCCGGCAGGCGCCAGCAGCGGGGGTAGCGGAGGCGGCGGCGACACAAACCCCCCGCGTCACGCCGGGGCTGACGGCAGCGGCACCGCTGGTGCGGAAAGCCCCCCGAGCACCACCACCACCACCACCGCCACTCAACACAGTGGGCCCGAGCAGCGGCTGCCGCCGCGACACAGCCGCGACCAGCAGCGCTGCCAGCGGGGCCGGCAGGCGCTCCAGTGCGGTCGACTCGGGCCGCGGGGGTCAGAGGAGCAGCCGCAGCAGCCGGGCGGGCATGCGCAGCTCCCCCCTCCTCCCTCGCAGCAGCACACCGGCAGCTGGGCGGCGACGCCCTCGTCCAGCTCCGCCTCGTCCCGCCGCTGCACCCCGGCCCCCGCCCAGCACCAGCACACCGGCCCCCGCCCAGCCCAGCCCCAACCTCACTCGGGGCCGGGGCGGCGGCAAACCACCCTGGACAACTTCCTCCACCCGCACGGCAGCAGGCAGAGGGGGCAGCAGCCGGGGCAGGGGCAGGGACAGGCCACCACACGGCCCGGCAGCCCCTCCGGCCGCCGCTACCCCACCCGGGCTTCCAGCTGGACCATCTCAAGCAGCTGCTGCGGAGATTTGGACACGAGCGGCGACGCTGCTGCTACTGCTGCTACTGCTGCTGCCGCCAGGTCGGACGCCTGCGGGTCCGGGGACGCATGCGAGCTGGAGGCGGAGTGGCCCGGTGCGTGGGGCGCTGCGGGCTGCCGGCCCCAGTCGGCTCTAGCCGGTGCGGAGCTGCCGGGCAGCCGGCCGGGCACCCGGGAGGCAGACCAGGTACTGGAGCTGCCCGCTGCGCCCGCCAGCCCCGTCGTACCACAGCCGTCCGTACAGAGCGGCGGCAGCCATCAGGCCCAGGAGCCAAGCCAGAAGCGACGGCGCGGCTGCCCCCGGGGGTCCTGCAGCAAGGGAGGGGTGCGGGCGGGCGGCAGCGGCGGCGGCGGCACCAGCAGCGGCGGCGGCACCAGCAGCGGCGGCACTAGCAGCGGCGGCGGCGGTGGCAGCGGCGGCGGCGGTGGCGGCGACCCGGGCGGCGGCTTCTCGCAGCGGCTGCCAGCTGCTCCCAGCTCGTCCAACGCGACGACGGCTCTGCGGGCGTCCGACCCCCGGCTGCTCCGCGAGTGTGATGTGGCGCATGACGACCCGTGAGTGGCGGCTGGGGTGTGTGCGGAGGGGGGGAGCCGGCTGCACTCTGCTGGCCCTGGTGGGATGCGAGCCGCGGGAGTAAATCCCGTTCTGACGGCGCCGAGCCGCACTGCCGGTAGGCCGGCCTGTGGCTGTCTATGCTGGCGGCTGTCTCCCTGCCCCTCTCCCCTTTAACCCTCTCTCGTGGCCCCTCCCTCCCTCCCTGGACCCCTCCCTGAAACCCTCCCTGGACCCCTCCCTGAAACCCTCCCTGAAACCCTCCCTGGATCCCTCCCTGAAACCCTCCCTGGACCCCTCCCTGGACCCCTCCCTGTCCGCAGCTTGTTTGCGGGCTTCAGCGACTGGTCCGTGGTGCGCCCCAACCGGCTGGTGCTGGCGGGGGTGCGGCCTCCTACCCGCCCGGGCATATACGAGTGGGGCGCACGCGCGCCGGGGGGCAGCCGGGTGCTGGCCTTCTACCTGGGGAAGGCGGGTGGGTGGCGGGGAGGGGAGGGGGCGGGGTGGGACGGGTTGCTGGCGGAACCTCTGTCGTCGGTGAGTACCAGTTGCTGCACCACACCGCACCCCACACCGCACCACATCCACATGGCAATACGGCACAACACGAGCCGGCTGCCGACAAGGCAAATCCCCGCCGCCTCACCTGCCCCTACGTCCTTCACCTGCGCATCCACCCCCTCCGATCCGCTGCCCTCCCCCGCTACCGCCAGGTGGTGGCTGCAGCCGGGAGACGCTGCGCTCCCGCTTCAACAAGTACGCGGCCGCCAGTCGGGTGCTGCTGGGACCCAAGGGCGCGCTGGCGGCAGCGGACAGGGCAGCCAGGCCGCCCACGCGGCGGGAGGTGGCCGCGGCGGCCAGGAGGGAGGCTGCGGCGGCGCGAGTGGGGGCCGGAGGGGACGCGGGGCCGCCGCCGTCTGTCCGGGCGGTGAGCGAGGCACGCAAGGCGGAGCTGTGGCTGCGGCTGCAGGCGCGGGGCTTTGAGCTGCTGTACAGGTGGGGTAGTGGGCGGCGGGGGAGGGAACTTGTGGAGGTGGGGGCGGGGGAGAGTGCGAGGAGGAGGAAGACCCGTGCGTGCGGAGGGGTTCAGAAAAGAACCGGTAGCTCGACATGGGAAGTGTGGCTGGTGCACAGTGCGGAGGGGGGGGTACAATAAAATAACCGGTAACTCGACTGGGGAAATGTAGCGTGTGCATAGCCGTCGGACACCGGGACGCGCGCGCACGCTACTGGGCTAGGGGTGGCCGGACACACACGGACGGAGGGGGGTGGGGGCAAGCCGTGCGGCCACGCTGGCACGTTGGCTTCCGGTGCGGGTGCTGTCGTGACGGCAGGGTAGTGACACCTGGTCCGTTCCCAGGGGAGGGGGGAGCGGAGTGCGGCTGGGGGTGAGGGGGGAGCGGAGTGCGGCTGGGGGTGAGGGGGGAGCGGAGTGCGGCTGGGGGTGAGGGGGGAGCGGAGTGCGGCTGGGGGTGAGGGGGGGTGTCGCAGCCCCGTCCACACAGCGCCACCCGACAAGTCCCGTACTGCGCCCCATGCCCTGTCCCCCGCCGTACTGCCGTTCTTGCCGTGCTGCTGCTGTACCGCCGTACGGCCGCAGGTACCGCGTGTGCGACGGCGACGTGGACGCGGTGGCTGCGGAGCGGCTGCTGCACGACAGGATCAACTACGCGGCGTGCCTGGTGGGGCGGGGATGGGGGCCGAGTGGGGGGAGGAGTGGTCCCGGAGGGGAGTCATAGCGGACATTGCGCGGGGAGGGAGAGCGGGAGGGAAGGAGGGGTGAATGGATGAATGGATGGGTCATCAAGGAGCGGTAGGCAGCTGCTTCCTAGCAGGCATACCGGCCTAGTAAGCCGGGGCGTGGCGGCGGTGGCGGCTCCAGGTTGCCGTACACAACCACATGCGGCGGCCCCCGGCAGCACACCGCTACCCAGCTGCAGTCTGGGGGGGAAGAGCCGGTGGAGCTGGCGGAGGAGGCAGACGCTGAGTGCGCCACAGCGGACGTGGCAGATGTCGCGAAGTCCCCCGCCCCCTCACGTCCCCCCCTTTCCGCAACCCGTGCTGCCGCCATGACCGCCATGGCCGCCCCTGCCCCCGCAGGTTCACAACGGCAGCTACCGCGACCTGCACCTCGGGTCCGACCACCTCCCCTCCCTGGACGGCCCCCTCCCCCACCACCTCCCCTCCCTGGACGACTACCCTGTGGTGCGGCCGGAGCTGGCGGGCCCCCCCGGGCTGCTGCGGCACCCAGCACCTCCCCGCACTGGGCCCGCAGCGGGCACCCGCAGCCAGCAGCGAGTACTGACTCTGTGCCGCGGGGCAGCAGCAGCGGGGCCGGCGAAGGCGCAGGCGGCGGAGCAGGTGCTGGAAGCGCAGGTAGAGGCAATGATGGAGGCGGAGGCAGCTGTGGAGGCGGTGATGGGGGCGGAGGCAGCTGTGGAGGTGGGGGTGGAGGCGGAGGTAACGGACCTGGCGGTCTGTCAGTGACGGGCTCCACGCAGTGTGGTGCCCGAGGTGCCAGGCGCCGCTAAGAGGGGGGGCCCATGTGGGCAGTGGTGCCGCCAGGGGGCGGGGGCCGCACGTGGGCAGTGGTGCCGGAGGAGCGGAGCTCAGCCGCCGAGCGAAAGAGGGGTGTGGCGCTGTGGGCTAGTGGGTTGTGGGCAAGGTGTGGCAGCGGGAAAGGGCGCTGCAACAGAGGACGGCGCGTGGTGGTGTGAGCAGGCGGTGGTCGGCACCCGCACTGACCGCCGATGAGGAGGCCGCCGTGCTTGCGCCCGTGCTGCAGTGAACAGTGGCTGCTGCGTAGTGGTGGTGTCATGGCGGGGCTGAGCTGCAGCGGGGACGGGTCTCCTGGCGACGCGGTTATCAGTTGCTCGTCCTTGTAGTGCAACTGAACACTCTTAGTTGGTTCAACCAGGTGGGCCCTACACATGTAGTGGAGCAGGTCAGCACGCTGGCTGCCCGCCGGGTCCGTCCGCGGCACCGAACCAGTGCAATAGGCTCTCTGAAAATACACACAGCCATAAGGCCTAGGGTTCGAAATGGTCTCCGGGGCCGGGAGGGGGTGGCAGGAGCATGGCGGCCCTCGCCCTCCCCTGCTCCTCGTCCTGCTCCTCGTGGGGCTACGGCCGCGACCCACAGGAGCAGCGCCACACCATGCCAAAGACCAACTGGCCTCAAATGTGGCCAAGAGCCGCCTCGGCTCTGAAAAGAGATGTAATAGTGAACGTAATCGTAACCTGGATGCGTTTCCCTCACAGAGCCAGCAGGGGGAGGCTTCACACCGTGTCCTTTTGGGAGGCTGCGATCAGATGCAGCGAGAGTAGGAAGGCCGTCCGAAGAGACTGTTCCAGCTCGCGTTTTCCCCCCATTCGCAGACGTTGCTGTCGACAGCACCGCCACCGGCACCACCGGCATGGCTAATAAGAATCCCAGCGACGCAGCAACGCAGCAATCCAGCCTGCCAATTTGTGACACACCAAGTAGTGGCCCCAACGCCTCTGGGGCCAACCTCAGCAGCCAGCAGCACCAAGCACCATACCACGAGGGGCCACCTAGCAGCTGCTTGGGACCCATCCTGCCAGCCACTGCCGCACCCCGCGCCGTCTTCTCTTCAGTGCGCTCCGGGCTGCAAGGCGGAAAGGCGCGAGGCGGCTGCTGGTCGGCTCCGGCACGAGCAGCGACCCGCGGGTCCGTGTTCACGCCACGTAGAGCGATGCGGCGAAGATGACGTCCCTCTTGATCGCGGCACTGGCTGCCTGCATCAGCTGGAACAGAGCCGTGTTGCCCATCACTCGAGCGGCGTCCTTTGGGGCGGGAGGGGGGAGAGGAGAGAGGGCGTTTTCACTTTTCAGCCCATTGCTTAATGGGGCCATTCAACTCAACCCCCTTTTCCTTGTGCATTTGCACCAACGAGGTTCACTGCTTAACTAATACAAGGATGGCAGGGTGGCGGGGGTGGCAGGGGGTCCAGCAGCACCGCATTCGGTGGACGCATTCGGCCGCATCCGACAGTGTGTCTCCCGGGGGGGGGGGCGGCTACGGGGGGCTGGGGGCTGTATCTGGTAAATGCACATTCACACGGAGAGAAGTTCCATAGTGAGGTGGCGGGGGAAGCGGTGCGGTGGGTTGCGGTCGGTGGCCCCCCTCACCACCACCACCCACCTGCAGCTGCCCCCCCCCACACGGGTCTTCCTCGAACCCACACACACCTGCAGCTCCCCCCCCCCCCCACCATGTTCTCCCCCCTCCCACCTGCAGCTCCCTGCACGCGCCGTCCAGTCGGACCATCGCCCTCACGATGGAGCCCTCCATCACGTCCGTCAGCTGCGTGATGTCCGCGAAGGGGGTGCCGCGGGCCCACTCGTACACCACCTGGCAGGGGGGGGGGCGCGAGTGGGGCGAGGTGGGTAACAGGAGGTGTCATGCGTCCACAACCGCAATTTCAACCGCAACCGCAACTGCAACGGTAACCGTCACCGTAACTGTCACCGTAACCGCAACCGCAATTGCAACTGCAACGGCACCGCAACCGTAACCGTAACCGAAGCCAACCGCGCACCTCCATGAGGCCGCAGTGCAGCACGTCCGTGACGTGCTGGTCGGGTGCGATGTCCAGTCCCGCCCGCCGCTGCAGCTCCGCCGTGGAGGCGGTGAGGGAGACCAGGGCCCCCCGGGCGGCGGCCAGGGCGGGGGGCAGCCGGGGCTCCACCTCGGACTTCTCCTGAGGGGTTGTATAAAAACCGTTTAAAAACCGTTTTACGCAACGGGACAGGATAGTTGGCGCATGGTCGTCGGACACCAATTTTGTGGGCGCATGCTGGAGCACTGGGACTGACTACCGGCAAACCTGAGGGGGGGCGGGAGGAGGG
The DNA here is from genome assembly GCA_003116995.1 of Yamagishiella unicocca. Classification (NCBI taxonomy): domain Eukaryota; kingdom Viridiplantae; phylum Chlorophyta; class Chlorophyceae; order Chlamydomonadales; family Volvocaceae; genus Yamagishiella; species Yamagishiella unicocca. The sequence goes on along the minus strand of BDSL01000136.1, from coordinate 153,537 downwards.
GCATATTGGACCCGCGGGGCCGGCCGAGGAAGGGGGGCCGGGCGGGGGGGGCCGAGGAGGGGGGAGCGGGCATTGCTGCTCAGGCCGAGGGGCGAGGGGCGGTTGTTTTTATGCTGGGCCGCTGGTAGGTGCGGGTGGGGGGTCCTGGTAGCGGGGGGGGGGGACCGGAGCTCCCAGCGGTGCTCCGCGATCATCATCAGCAGCAGCAGCAGTGTGGCGACAAGGGCGTCGTAGGCTTGCAGTGAGTCACTCCGCGTCCCTCCCCCAGCCCCCCCCACCTGGAACACCAGCGCGGACAGCAGCGCCACCGCCTCCTCGGGGCTGAGCTCCCCCAGGAGCCCGCTGAACACCGCCTCGGTGGCAACCAGCTCGTCCTGTGCCGTACACGATACGGCGTGGGCAAGTACGGCAACCACGTGAACGGAGGTTGCATGCCAGCCTGCCTGCTGCATGCCCTCTTGCCAGCGGTCAGGGTTGGTGGCGGCTGGGCTGGTGCTGGGCTGGGTGGTTGGGTGCGTGTGCGTGTGCGTGTGCGTGCGCGCAGCCCGAGGGGGGAGAGATGTCCGAGGGGGACATATCCTCGGAGCGGCTGGCTGCACTCCAATACCCCACCCCGCGCCAGCATGCATCTCGAAACGTCTGCCCTTAACGGTTTGTACTTCGTACACGGGATTTCCTTGCAGCCCCCGGTCGGTTGTCCGGTTCACTGCCCACCCTCCTCTCACACACACACACCCTTCCCGGCCCACCTGCGTGGACTGGATCTCGCAGCACACCCTCCCCTTGAGGGTCACGGAGCGGTCCTCGCCCAGGTAGCCCAGCTGCTGCAGCACTCCCACACGCAGCTCGAACTCTGGCAGCTGCGGGGGTGAGGGGGTGAGGTGGGGCGAGGTGGGGTGCGGTTTCGAGGAAGACCCGTGGATGGGGTGAGGTGAGGTGGGGTGAGGGGGTCACGGGGGCAAGGGCCGCTCCCATGTGCCCGAGTACCTATCCTCCGCCGACACCGCCTGGCAAGCTGCCAGCAGCCCAGACCCCCTTCATGTGAGACACCCGCAAGTGCTCCTCGTGCCCGCACCCTCCCGATCCAAGCCCTCATCCCCGGCCCCCCGGCCCACCTGCTGCAGGCTCGCGTCGCTCAGCTGGTGCCGCAGCTCCGCCGCCCGCCTGGCCCACAGCCGCTCATTGCGAACAGCCTGAGGGGTGGTATAAAAACAGTATGGGGTGGGGTGGGGTGGGGGGTTAGCGGGGATCCCCGCTGACACGACGTTGGAGACAGAGAGAGAGCAAGGAGGGGGTAGGGGGGCCAGGGGTCGGGTGGGGTGATGCGGGCGGGCTTCGGGTACCAACCTCCAACCGCCCCCCCAGGTCCCCACCTGGAATGCCTCCACCAGGCCGGGGTCCCGGTGCGGCCGCAGAGCAGCGCGCCGGGACTGGGGGGGAGCAGGGGGGGAAGCAGGGGGGGGGAGCAGGGGGGAGCAAGGGGGGAGGGAGTTGGTGTTTGGAGGCCTGGCAGCTGGGAGCTGGCGCGGGGGGAGTCATTGGGGGCTGGAGGGGAGAACGAGGGGGATAGACCGGCTATGAGCCGGTGAAGAGTCCACTCCTCCCGCTCCCGCTCAAGAGTCCACCACCTCCTCGCGACCCAACCCCTCCGTTTCTGCCCTCCGTTTCCTACGTCGTGTAACCGGGTCGTCTCGCCCCTCCTCCACCCCACCCCCCACTCCCCGGGTCTTCCTCGAAACTCCCCACTCCTACCTGTAGCGCCGCACGCGCCAGCAGCGCCTGTACGGCCGCCACGTCAGCGATCTTGAAATCGACCCGTGGGTCCAGCAGCGGCAGCTCGCCGCCGCCGCCGTCGCCCCCGGGTCCCCCCTGGAGCCCCCCCGCCGCCACCTCATCCACCGCCCGCGCAATGCCGCGCAGCCCCGCCGCCAGCGCCCGCCGTACGGCATCCGCCCCCCAGCTGCCCCCGCTGTGCAGGATGTCGTCGGCGCCGTCCAGCCGCAGCCGGGCCCGACACACCCCGACGATGGATCTGTCGTACAGACGTACGGAGATGGAAAAGCAGGGGGGGAGGTGTGAAGGCGGTACCACGATCCGGCCACAAGACATCGCTTCCAACACTCGCCTGCATCACCAGCGAGCCCCCCTCCTCCCTCCTTCACTCCCCCCCTCCTAAACACGCGCCCCCTTCCCCCCGCCTCCCTCGCCCGGCCCCCTGACCCCGGCCCACTCCCCCTCACCCCCCCACGTCGTTTCTCCCCCTCCCCCGATTAATCTCCCTCTCTCTCTCGTGTGTATGTGTTTGTGTGCCCTGTCGGCGGGTTCCCCCCGCCCCCGCCCCAACCCCCCCGGGGAGCCCACCTGCTTCCGACCGCCAGCACACAGTACGGCAGCCCCGCCTCGCTGCCGTAGTGCGGCACCGGCAGCGGCGGGGGCGGGCCGCCGCCCCCCGCCCCGCCTCCGGGGCCGCCGCCTCCCTTGCCGCCCCCCTTGCCGCCCCCCTTGCCGCCCAGCTGAACCATACCACCGAACATGTCTGCAATCGGGACGACGGTGCGTGTGTGGGGGGGAGTTAAAGGGGGAGTTTTGAGGAAGACCCGTGGATGGGAGCGGGGGCGGGGGAGGCGGCGTCAGGGGCAAACACAGCAGTAGGGGGGGCCTGAACGGGCAAGGAATCCACCAGCCACGCGACCCCTGAAACTTCTAAAACCCTAAACCCCGCCCCCCCCGTGTTGTCGTACACACTTACCGTCCAGGTCCTGCTGCTTACGCGACTGCAGCGACATCATGCCGCCGAACCCTCCAGGGAGGGAGCCGCCGCCGCCGCCGCCGCCACCAGGACCCCCGGGACCCCCCTTGGCGCGCCTCTCCTGCTCGGCCTGCCGCTCGTGCTGCTCGTCCACGCTGCCGGGCCGATGCAGTACGAGCAGGAACAGCCGCCGATCTCCGGCGGCGCCCGCCGTGCTGCCGCTGCCTGTTGCCGTACCAAGGGGGCTCCCGGTTGGCGTTGCGGTTGGTGCGGTTAGGGTCACCGTTGCGGTTGCAGGGGCCGCAGGCGCGTCACCAAGTACGACTGCCGGCTCGGTCAAACCGTTGACCGGGTTGTCGTACAGCACCAGGCGGCCGGGCACTAGCGACTGCTGGAAGGACTTGTTGGCGGCCAGGGCCTCCTGCCGGGGGGGGAGGGCGGGAGGGGGCGAGGAGACCCGGTTACTGCATGACATCTACATACACACACGTATATACACACACACGCACACACACACAGACGTACATACACACACACTGATCCCACCTGCAGCTGCGCGCTGATGCCCTCGAGCTGCTCGCACAGGTCCGCATACTCCTCCACCTCCTCCCTGGAGCAGCCCAGGGCGGTGGCGGGCCACGGCGCCGCCGCCGCCGCCGCCAGCTGCCGGGCCACCTCCGCCAACTCAGCGGCACCGGCGGGGGCGGCGCGCTGGGCGTGGAACTCCGCGAAGGAGCGCTTGAGCATGTCCTCAACCTGGGGGTGCGGGGGGAAAAGGAAGACCCCGGGGGGGTTGCAAGGAAAACCCGGGGGGGCGGGGTTGCAAGGAAGACCCGTGGTCGCGAGAAAACCCGTTTAGAACAGACGTTTCGAGATGCATGCTGGGGACCTTGGTCGAGGAAACGAAAGGCGGAGGTGGGGGGGCTCGAGGGGGGGTGATTGGGACCGGGGTGGGGGAGGTAGGGAAGACCCGTGAACCTACGACAGCGGGAGGGGGGAGTATTGCAGCGTGCAGCTGCAGGGGCATTGCCGTACACTCGTGGAGGTTGCATCGGGTGACGTGGCCGCCGGAAGCCGGAGAGGGCTATTAGCTGGTGGGTTTGCAGGGGGGGGGAGGGGCGGGAGGGGCGGGAGGGAGACCGGCGGGGGGAGGTAGGGCGGAGGAAGCGACTCCAGGGACGGCGGCTGCAGCCGTACGGCAGTGAGTCAGGGCTCCCCCCCGGTGGCTCACCTTGAGGTCCTCCACCCGCAGCAGGTTGAGGATCATGCCGTACGTGAGCCTAAACTGGCTCTCCAGCTGGACCCCCCGGCCCAGCAGCATGCCCCGCAGCTCGCTCTCGCCGTGCAGCTCGCGGTCGTCCCAGCAGGCCAGCAGCACGTGCCCCACGGCGTCCAGACCGCGCCGACCAGCGCGGCCTGGTGGGGTGGAGGAGGGGGGGGGAGAGTTGGAGCGCAGAAAGGGGAGGGAAGGGGGGGAGGACCTGACTGACTAGCAGGCTGCCCCTGTCCCCCCGCGAACCACAAGTTCACTCCCTCCTCGCATGCCCCCTTACAAGCTCCCGCGCACCTCCTGGCGGCTCCTGGGTCCCCTCCCTCATACCCCCTGCCCTCATACCCCCCTCCCTCCTACCCCCCTCCCTCCTACCTCCCTCCCTCCTACCCCCCTCCCTCCTACCCCCTCCCTCCTACCCCCTGCCCTCCTACCCCCCTCCCTCCTACCCCCCTCCCTCCTACCCCCCTCCCTCCTACCCCCCTCCCTCCTACCCCCTCCCTCCTACCCCCTCCGGGAGCTTACCCGCCATCTGGGTGTACTCTCCGGGCAGCAGGTACCTGGGGGTGGGAGCGGGGAGGACGCGCGGGGAGAAGAGAGAAGTGGGGGCAGGCGAAGGGAGGCGGAGGAGCGGGAGCCTAGGGCGGCAGGCACGACGAGGAGGGAAGCTCCTCAACACCACCAATCCCATCCCATCCCGAATCCCTCCAAGCCCCTCCCAAAACCCTGAGCCCCCCCCACCCACCCGTCTCCTTGCCGCTTCTCTCCGCTGGACCACCACCATCGCCGCCCTCGGTTTGTCGGCCATGGATTCGCGGATCCTCTGTTCAAACCCCCCAACCCACCTGAAATTCTTGCCATCGAACTTCCGTATGGAGTGGAACACCACAGTGCGGGTGGGAGCGTTGACGCCCATGGCGAACGTCTCGGTGCAGAAGAGGACCTGGGGGCGGCGGTTGGGCGGTTGGGTGTTGGGAGTTGAGGGTTGGTTGGTTGTTTATTCGGGAGCGTTGATTATTTCGGAGTCGCCGCCGCTGAGTCATCACCATCAGCGGCAGCAGCACCAGCGGCAGCTGCCTGCCCATCCACGCCCAGCCCACCCCCCTCCCTCCCGACCATCGGGTTTCCTCTCATATCCCCCAGACCATCCCTCCCTCCACCCTGCAGCGCCCTCCCCCTTCCCCCTCCCCCCTCCCCCGGTCATCATGCCGCCCTCCCTCCCCCCAAAACACGCACACGCTACATCTCCCCAGTCGCGTTACCGGTTCTCTTATGTAATCCCCCCCAACCACACCCGCAGCCGCACCTTGATGTACCCCTGGCAGAACAGCATCTCCACCACCTCCTTCATGATGGGCAGCAGCCCCGCGTGGTGCACCGCAATGCCCCGCCGCATCTGGTCTCGGAGCCGCAGGATCTGCAGCAGGCAGGGAGGGAGGGGAGGGGCGCAAAAAGGGGGGGCGCAAAAGGGGGGCCGCAGAAGGGGAGGGGACGGGGGGAGAGGGAGGATGACGAGTTGGGGGTGGGAGAGAAGGTGCTGACTGGGGTGGTAGCGGACCAGGGCGGGTGTCGCCAGGTCGGCCCCCCTGGACCGCGCGCGTGATGTGTTACGGCGGGGTGCGCGCACGGCAAAACACGCACACGCACATACCCCCATCCCCCCCGCCCCCCCACCCCACACGCATACACACCTGCGGCAGCTGCCGGTCTCCCTCCTTGAGACGAGTCAGGCACCGCTCCACGAAGGAGTGTACGGCAGCCTTCTCCGAGCCGGTGGCCAGGTCCAGGGAGGACAGCGCGTCGGCGGCGGAATCGCACCTGGGGGGTGGAGGGGTGGGGGCGGATTTGGCGGCGAGGGGATGCTGACTTGCTGAGCGGAGGGGCTAGAGCACCCACCTCTTCTTGCTAAAGCAAAACACCGCCACGGGCAGCAGGGTGCGCTTGCTGAGCACTCCCACCAGCTCCAGCAGCTGCTGCTTCTCACCGCGGAAGCCGCTGCCGCTGTTGGGGCCGCCGCCGCGGGAGGAGCCTGAGGGGGTGTCCGGGGGGGGAGGGTCCGGGGGGGGGGGTTGATAAGAAAATTCCGGAGGGGGGGGATGGCAGGTGTGTTTCGTGCCTGAAGGTGGTGGTGGTGGTGGTGGTGGTAGTGGTCCCCCCCTTCCATACTTCTGGGGGGCAACGGCCTCAGCGCTTCCCCCCTCCCAGGTCGCACCCACTCACTAGCGATCTGCCGCCTGGCGTTGTCGGCGCCGCTGGGGGGCCGGAAGCCGCCGCCGCCGCCACCGCCACGGCCCCCGCCCCCCCCGCCGCCGCCGCCGCGGCCTCCGTCACCGCCTCCGCCGCCCCTGCCACCGAAGCCGCCGCCGAAGCCGCCGCCGCTGCGATCGGGCGGCGCGTTGCGGGCCTTGTACGCCGCCTGCGCCCGCCGTACACCCTCCACGTTGAATACCTCCCTGGAGCATATCGGGTAAATCTCTCCCCCGTAGTACAGGCTGTGCTCCAGGGGCACCGGCCGCTTCATGGTGCCTGGAGCGGCGCGGGGTTCGAGGAAGACCCGTGGATGCCCTAAAAAACCCGTTTAGAACAGACGTTTTGAGATGCATGCTGGAGAACTGGGTTGGCGGCGCGGGGTGGGGGGGGGCACAAAAACCGTTTACACGACAGGGACAGGATAGTTGGCGCATGGTCGTCGGACACGGGGTGGGGTTGGCGGGAGGGCGCGGGGCTTGGGACTCGTGGTTCTGCTCTCCGCCTCAGAGCTGCGTATCGTATCTAGGGCTTCTCATGCTCACGCTTTGGCGGAAGCACAAAGGGGTTAATAAAAGCAAGCAGCAGTTTAAAGAGCCCTCCAGCCCTCGAGCCGAGTTGCCCAGCAGCGACAATGTAATCCCCTTCCCCCCTTTCCCACTCTTCAACCGTACTCCGCTGCCGGCCCCCCCCCCCGCAGATAAGCTCCCAGCCGGCCCGACCCTGCCACCATGAAACCCTCTTCCCCTACCCCCCCCCCAAATTCCCGCCCAACTCCCCCCGCACCCACCTGTGACGTGCATGACCTTGCGCTTGGTCCGACCCACCCAGTCCGCGAAGTCCATCACGTTGGGCACGGTGGCGGACAGCAGCACCAGGGTGATGTGCGGCGGCAACATGATGATCACCTGGGGGGGGAGAGGGAGTATGAGAGGAGACCCGTGGGTCGGCACTGAGAGATGAAAGGATGATGCCCCTTCCTGCAGACCTGCAGCTCAGCTTCCTGGCCCCCGCCGGACCCAACATGCCTCACTGAAACACATACACCTCCCCTCACCTCCTCCCACACCACCCCTCTGTCCACGTCGTTGACGTAGTGCACCTCGTCGAACACCACCACCTCCACATCGCGGATGATGTCGGCGCCCTGGGGGGGGGGGCCGGGGGGGGCCAGGGGGGGGGAGCGGGGGGGCCGGGGGGCTTAAGGAGAGAATGAGGGTGGGGGGGTGACACGGAGAGAATGAGAGGGGGCGGAGAGGGCGGGAGGGTAAAAGAGGGAGGCATGGGGCGAGGGAGGGGAGGTGGAGGGGCGGAGGTGACCCAATGGGCGGCTGATGTTGTTGTTGGGCGGTCGCTGTTGTTGGGGGCGGTTGCTGTTGTTGGGCGGTTGCTGTTGTTGGGGGCGGTTGCTGTTTGGGCGGTTGCTGTTGTTGGGCGGTTGCTGTTGTCGGGGGCGGTTGCGCCGCTGGGGACCTCGCCCTCCTGGAGGCCTGACCCCGCACCCCTCGTACGACCTACCTTGTACAACATGGATCGTAGGATCTCGGTGGTCATGATGAGGCAGGGGGCGGTGGGGCGGACCTGTACGTCGCCCGTCAGGAGGCCCACCTGGCGGGGGAGCAGAGTGGGCGAGGAGGAAGCGGGGGTGAAGGGAGGAAACACCTCATCTGAAACCGAAGAAACCGATACTACTTCGAATGGGTAAGGGGGAGTGTGACAGGCAGTCAGCGGCTCCCCCACCCCGCCCCACCCTCTTCGCGGGCACACTTTCCCCCTCCCCCTCCCCCTCCTCCCCCTCCCCCTTGCCCTCCCCCCCTGCCCGCCCGCCGCCCCCACCTCGAACTTGGACGAGAAGTCCCTGAACTTCTGGTTTGAGATGGTCTTGATGGGCGAGGTGTACACGGCCCGAGTGCAGTGCCGGGTGGCCAGCGCGAAGGCGTACTCCGCCACCACGGTCTTGCCGGCGCTGGGGGAAGAGGGGGAGAGGGGGGGAGAGGGGGAGGAGGGAGGGCGGGGGTTACATAAAATAACCGGTAACTCGACATGGGAAGTGTAGCGTGTGCATAGCCGTCGGACACCGGGACGCGCGCGCACGCTACTGGGCTAGGGGTGGCCGGCCGTAAAATTGGACGCAACGACGGCGGAGGGGAGTTCGAGGGAGACCCGTGGATGCCCGAAAAAAAACCGTTTCGAACAGAAGTTTTGAGATGCATGCTGGAGGATTGGGTTGGGGATACTAAAGCCGAAGGTCGTAATATGACGGCGGAGGGGAGGGGGGACCCGCGGTGCCCAACATGTCCAGTCAGCAGGACCCCTCCCTTCCCACCACCTGTCGTACCTCCGTTGCCGTGTTTTGACCCCCCGCCCCCCCTCCCCCTCCAGCCGCACCTGGTGTGAGCCGCCACGAACACCGACCTCCCAGCCTCCAGGTGCAGCACCGCCTCCTTCTGAAAGGTGTCCAGCTCGAAGGGGTAGTGCAGCGCCAGGCGGGGGCGCAGCTGGGGGGCGGGGTTTTGACAAGAGAATCCGCGAATCCACGGCGGGGGGAATTTGATAAGACAATCCGCGAATCCACGGCGGGGGGGGCACAACGACCGGTTACACGACATGGGTATATAGGCGCAGCTGGGGGGGGACCGAGTAGCATGAGGGAAGGGCGGCGGCGCCGCCGGGAGGCTGGCAGCGGCGGCAGCGGGGGGCGGGGCACACCACCGCATCTGCTGCTGCAGCTCCCAACCATCGAAGATCAAACCCTAAAACCCTAAAACCCCTCAACCTCCCCCTCCGGTATCTACCCCCCCCCCGGGTACCTGCCCCCCCGCCCCTGGTACGAATATATCAAACGTATCCTAATCGGTCTTACTTTCTATCCTAGTGCCGACCCACGGGTCGGGTCTCCTCTCCTCCCACCACCCCACCTCGTTGAACTGCTCCTCCACGTTGCCGATGCTGTTGCGGGCGGCGAAGGGGTGGTCGGCGGTGGTGCCGGGAGCCAGCTTGCCCGGGGCGGCGGAGGGGACCAGACCGCGCTGACGCGGAGGGGGGGAGAGGCGGGGGAGGGGGGAGAGGCGGGGGATTCGAGGGAAACCCGTGGATGAGGCGGGGGAGGGGCGCGGCACAGGTGTTCAAGCCGCCAGTACGACAACACCTAACAGCCGTGCGGCCGGTTGCCCCAGCCCCGGCGCACCATCGCCGCCTGATGTGCCCATGACTGAGGGGGGGGCCCCCGCACCCTTCCCGCGCCGCAGCCACACGGCGCCGCTCCTCTCGACTGACGAATCAGCTCGTGGAGGTAAGTAAGGTGCCGCCCCCCCTTCTCCCCTCCCGCGCCAAGCGGTGTTTGTCATACACCCACCAGCTGTCCCTGCCCCGCACCTCCTGGCCCCCCTCCCCCCTTCCCCCCCGCCCCTCCTGGCCCCCCTCCCCCCCGCCCCTCCTGGCCCCCCTCCCCCCCGCCCCTCCTGGCCCCCCTTCCCCCTGACCCCGCTCACCTGATCTCTTCGCGGCACCGTGTCCGGCCCGGTGGCCTCGCTCCTGGCAGCGGACGCAAGCACCGCCGCCAGCCGCCCGTCCTCTCCCGCCTCCGCCTCCGCCCTCCGGCCGCCCCCCGCCCCCTCGCCCTCCAGCTCCGCCAGCACCCCGCCGCCACCCCGCGGCACCCCTCCGCGCCTCCTCTCCGCCGCCGCCGCCGCCGCCACCTCGTCCGCCTCCGTCACCGCCGCCTCCGCCTCCGCCAGCTCCGGCTCCATCCACAAGTCAGCGAACGTGCCGGCGATGGCGCGGGGTGCCGTACCTGCGGCGCCGCCGCCGCCGCCGTCGCCGCCGCCAGCAGCCCCTCCCTGGAGCGCCGCCGCCAGCGATGTAACCCTCTCGCCGGCGGGGGTCATGAGCGGCATCGGCGGCAGCACGGCGGCCTTGGTGGTGGTGGTGGTGACTGCACCGAGTTGGTACGTCGGGCAGGAGGTTGCGGCGGCGGTGGACTGAGGTAGTTAGTACACGTGTGTTGGGTACCCGGCAGTTATGGTTGTCGGTTGATACCCTCCTCCCTTTCCCTTCCTCTCACACTGTCCGTGCAAACCCAAATACAGACATACACACACATACACGCACCAGCCGCCGGCCTCACCCTTGTACGGCGTCCCCAGCTCGGCAGCCGCCGCCTCCTCCTCCGTCTCCCCCGCCGCCGCCCAGCTCCCGAACACCCCCGTGCCCAGCCCCGGCGCCGCCACCCGCGGCATCCTGCCCTGCTGCCCCAGCCCCGCCTCCAGCTGCGCCAGCCACAGCCCGCTGGTGGCCTCTGCGGCGGAGGGGCCGGAGGGGCCCAGGACCGCCACGCCGCCGCCTGCGGGCGGGAAGGTTGGGGGAGCCCGACCCAGTAGGCGAAATATTGTGGAAGGAGCGGGGAACAGGCCGTGCCGTGCCACGCCGTGCTGTGCTGTGCCGTGCTGTGCTGGCTCCAGACGAGGGGTGTGGGAGGCGTGAGGTGTGCAGAGTCGAGGGCATGTGGAGGAGCACGCAGTAGACGGCAGCACGCGCCCTCGACGCCGCCTGTACGGCACCCACCAGGCATGTACGGCAGTGAAACCGACAGGCCTCGCCAGTTGGAGTCGGTGCCGCCACCACGGGCCGCCAGCCGCCGCTGCAGCGCCAGGCCGTCGATGCGGCCGCCGCCGCCGCCGCCAGCCGCTGCCGCCGCATCTGCGCCGCCGCCGCCGCCGTCAGCTGCCGGCGCCGGCGCCGCCAGCTCGACCACCTGCCAGCCCACGTCCGCCTCCCAGCCCCCCAGTGGTGGCGGGGTGGGCTCCACCAGCGCCGAAGGGAGCGATACGTCCGGCCAGGCGGGCGGGCGGGGGAAGAGCGACAGCAGCGGATGGGCTGCGGGGGGAGGCGGGGGGCGGGGCGTGGGATTTGCGGGATTGGGGTTTGCGGGATTGGGGCTTGCGGGATTGGGCGGTTCTAGGGGTTGGGGAAGGCCGTAAGGGGTTGGGGAAGGCCGTAAGGGGTTGGGGAAGGCCGTAAGGGGTTGGGGAAGGCCGTAAGGGGTTGGGGAAGGTGGTAAGGGGTCGCAACCGCTGGGTTGCTGTATGGTCGGATGGGTCTGGGTCGCTGTTCGGACATCGCGCGACCCACTCCAGGGGCCAACAGCAGCGGACGTGGGACCCGCTGCCCACTGCCCACTGCCCGCTGCTCGACCCACCGGTATCCGCCAACGCCGCCGCCAGCGCCGCCGCCGTGTCGTGCTCCAGGTAGGCCGAGCGTACGGCAGCTAGCACGGCATCTCCCCCGGCAGCCCCCCCGAACACGCCGCTGCCGAGGGCGCTGAGCGGTGGGGGCTGTTCAGTGCCGCGGTGGGGGCCGGGAGGGAGGAGGGGAGGGAGGGAGGGAGGGGGGAGGCACGAGGGGAGGGGCGGAAGAGTTGATGTTGTTGTGGCATGCATTTGCCAGCGAAGTGCCTGGTACCCTGCTCAGGGGATGTGTAATGGTGGTGGTTATGGTGGCGGTGGTGGTGGTGGTGGTGGTGGTGGTGGTGGTTACGAGGTGGGATGGCGGTGGTGGTGGTGGTGGTGGCATCCTAGCCCCCTGCACTCTCTCTAGTGATAAAAAAACCAGCAGTTGTGAGGCGCCCGGACTGCAGACATGTGCCATCTCATTTCCTACAGCGCCGGAGCAGCCCGAAACACTCGGGCTAGACTATAAGCAGATCGCTGCCGTAACCACAATTCCTGCCAGTACGGTATGTGAACCATAAGTATTGAAAGGGAACGTGCACTGTTTATGCCGCGTGAGGAAATGCCGCACCTGTACAAGCGGGGGCAACAGCTCTCCGCGCGCCGGTACTAAGGCTGCATCTCCACTAGATCCATACAGCAGCTCCATCCGCGGCAGCAGTTGGGGCGGCATGATGATGGCCGTAGGCTACCAGCAATTGTGGAGATGCTGAAGCCCGCAGGGGCTGACAGTCGAGCGCCTAGGATGACATCTTTTATCCGATTAATTGCCTTGTTACGGAGATAGATAGGCCCTGCAAGTTATGCTCTAGCTGCTGGCTCCGTCCTTATGCTCCGTTAGCTTGGCACAAGTTGAGCCAAAATATCATTTAAGAAGTGTATAGTTCCAGCAGGGCAATTAAAACAACTGTCGTTTCTACAAACCTTCCGTTTTTCCGTTAACTTGGGGTATACGACGAGACCACTGGAGCGATGCCTTGAGAGTTGAGTCCGTCTCGAGCTCGGTGCCATAATAGGTAGGAGTTAGCGATTGAGCAAATGAAGCTTCATAACAGGCCACGAAGAACCCCGATGTGGGGATATGGGAGACTATGGGAGCCGGTATGGGACTCGACATAACGGCAACCACCCTGACTTCCACCATCCTTGGGCCTTGAGGTTCACCCTGGATAACACCGACCATCTTTCGAGGAAAGCGGAGATAAACACTGGCCTACGCCGCCTCCGCAAAGACGTTTACCTGCTAAAGTGCCGAAACACCGCCCAGAGGTGCTTGACGCTTAGGAACTCATACGTGCGGGCAACAGCAGCTATGATAACTGTGGTACCCAGTCCACCTGATTGTACTACTCATGTGTGTCTCGCATCGTGCGCTTGCCTGTATGCCAGTCGTAGCGCCCTCCTGTCCCGATCGACTGTCGGAACGCTTTGCGAATCCGCTGGCTGTCCAGTTTTCGGCCGGCATGCAGCGTCCAATGTTTGGCTGCCGCTGGTGATCAAATGAAGCGGATGAAGTTACATGCGGACAAGACTCGCTTGTTCCACGAGTTCTTTGTCGGTTATCGGGTGCTCTTAAGAAGCGTCACAAGCGCCGCAATACGCGGCATGGGTCACCACGGGCCCGGGCGCGCTACAGCTGCCGCTTCACACCCTAAATAAAACCCCAAAACCCAATTCACCGCCGTTCCTCTTTTGCTGCCGACGACGGTTTCAGTCGAAAGTCGCCGCGTCGAACCGTGTGTATCGACGTCAGTTAACTTCGGCACTGGGCGACACAGGTGTCAGATAGGCACGTGCTTCCACTACCACTCCGCGACAGGCATCATGACGTGGCATCATGACGTGGCATCATGACGTGGCATCATGGTGTGGCGCCTCCAGCCCTGGGGCCCTAGAACTCCACCGCCGCTGCCATCCGGTCGATGTCGCTGACAATGAGGTCCTCCACCTCCGCCACCCGCCCCGCCGCCACACGGATGACGTCGTACAGCACACCCTCGTTGCCCAGGATGTCCACGTGTGCGGCGTTGGCGGGCCCGCCACTGCCGTACATGCCGTGGATGCCGTACATGAGGATGATGTGTTATATGGCGGGGGCGCAAGGAAAGGGGCGGGCGGGGCCTTGCTGGTGGTAGCGGTGCAGTGCGGCGGGTGGGCCCCCCTGGTACCCCACCCCCACCTCCTCGGTAACCCCCCCCAACCCCCCCGGGTAACCCCCCACCTCCCCGCGACCATCCAACCCAAGTGCCGTACGCATCAGCGCCCCTCCTTGCAAACACTGCGCCCCCACTCGCCCCGCCCGCACAACCCCTCACCCTCACGTGTTTCCCTCGCACCCCCTCAATCCCCTCCCTCCCTCTCTCCCCCTCCCTCCCCCCCCAACACACCGCACGTCCTGCAGCAGCGACACACTCCGGTGTTTGAACTCCCGTGTCACCACCCGCATGCCGCTCGGGTTGAGCCGCCCGCCCGGCCGCCAGCCGCCGCGGCACATAAGGCCCAGGCTCAGCAGCGGCACCGTGCCGTCGCCATCACTCAGGTGCACCCCCACGTCCTGAGGGGCAACATCCCCGGGGGGGGGAGAACAGGTAGGGTTGGGGTTAAGGGGCTGGGGTTTGGGGGCGTGGGCACACCTTGTGGCAGTTTCCAGATGGGTGGTGAGGCGGCGGCCTACCGGCCCCAGCCGCGCTTTAAGTGCCAGCTGGGGCACCCCCCGCTTCCCTCCACCCCTGGCCGCCTCCCGATCCCCTCCCCCGCCACCTGCTCTCCCCATTCCCGCTCCCCCCGGCCCAATACACACAGCTCGCCCCCCGCCACTTCGCCCCCCCGCTCCCCCGCGCCCCGCCCCCTCCCCCCCCCGACGCCACCCCACCAGTGTGCTGTCCGTGTGCGACACGTCCTTCATGATCATCCACCCCGAGCTGGCCTCCCCCCCCGCCTCCGTGCTGGCCTCCTCGCCCGAGTGGGCGGCGCTGTGGGGCGGGGGGCGGCGGGAGGAGGAGGAGGAACCGCCGCCGCCGCCACTGCCGCCGCCGGTGTCACCGCTGGCGGCCCCCTCCGCCTCCGCCTCCGCCTCCACTCCCGCCTCCGCCTCCTCCCCCCCCGCTGCTGCTGCGGCCGCCCCCGGCACCCCCGCAGCCGCCTCCTTCGGTCGCAAGTAGTGGTACCCCCGCTCCGTGGGCAGTCCCACGCCGTACAGGCAGACGAGGGTGGTGGAGGGGGCGGCGGGCAGGGGGGTGCGGGTCGCGTCCGGGAAGAGCGAAACACGCCGCCGCCGCCCCGCCCCCGACTGGGCGCCCAGGCGCTCCGTGCCGCCCAGGGCCTGCTCGCCCTGGGGGCTGCCGGGGGCGGCTGCGGCTGCGGTGCGGCGGCGGGACAGGGCCTCTGCAGGGTGCGAGAAAGGGGGTGCAGATGGGGGTGCAGATGGGGGTGCAGATGGGGGGGTGCAGACGGCAGGTCAAGACGCAGCGGGGCACGCAGGAGCGATCAGGGGGAGCGCGGAAAAGGGGAGGCAGCAGCACCAGCGTATGCACCCTATGATGGTAGTCGGGGGACGTACGAAAGAGCAATGAAACCCGAAAACAGCTCCCCACCCCACCGCACCCCACCCCACACCAGAACCCCAGAAACGGTTTTTTCTCGCATCCACGGGTGTTCCTCAAAACCCCAGCCCCGCCCTCCTCACCCTGCTTCCGCGCCTCCTCCGAGTCCAGCTCCGCCGCCCCCCACTCCCTCACGTGCTGGTCCACCAGGGGTCCCCCGACCTCACGCAGCAGCGCCAGGAAGCCACTCACGTCCAGCCGCGTCACCTGGTCGTACATGTCGTACGTCGTACGTGCCGTACACACCGCATTCACGCAGAGGGAAGGTGGACATGGGACGAGAACCGTTAGTACGAGGGGACGAGGGTTCGGATGCGGGGTCACGTGGGGCGCACGCAGCAGGCAGTACCGGCCATTCTAGCGGCCCCCCCCCTCCAGTCTCTCAGCCCCCCGGCCCCAGGTCCCCACCTGGGGGCCCCCATGCGCCCACAAAATTGGTGTCCGACGACCATGCGCCAACTATCCTGTCCCGTCGCGTAAAACGGGTTTTACAACACCCCCGGCCCCCACCCCCCACCTCAACCCCCTCCAGGCCCTCTCCCCCCCCCGCCCCCACCCCCCCCACTTCAACCCCGTCCCTCGCCCTCACATGGCTGCTGTGCAGGTAGTCAGCCGGGTCCACATCGCCGCCCCCGCTGCTGACCAGCTTCTTCAGCGTGTCCGTCAGTAGCGCCATCGGGCTGGGGCCGCCGCTGGGCTTACTGGCGTCGCCGCTGCTACAACCACCGTCGCCATCGCCGCCATCTGCCGTGCAGTTTGAAGCCGCTGCCGCCGCTGCCGCCGCCACTGCCGCCGGCCCGCCGCCGTCAGCCCCTCCGGCGACCGCCGCCGCCGCGATCGCCGCCACCTTTGCCGATTTGCCCGCCGCTGCGGCGGTGCCGCCGCCGCCGCCGCCGCCGCCGCTGCTGCCGTCGCCGCCGCCGCCATCCGCCGCGACGCTGACGTTGGTTATGAGCTGCCTCAGCTGCTCCTGCTGCTCCGGCTGTGCCGCTGCCGCCGCCGCCAGCACCGTCTGCCAGTTGTAGGGCCACAGAGAGACCATCGCCCTTGGGGAGTGTGAGGGGGAGAGAGCGGGGGGGAGGGCGAGAAGATAGACCCGGCTACATGATGTAAGAAACGGAGGGCTGAAGATGAAACTGGCGAATTGTTTTGTTATTCGGACACACAGTTGGGTGCGCATGCGGGGTGCCGGGTGCAGAGGGGAGTCGGCTTGGGAGCCGAAAGAAGCCCTTGCGGTGCTACACCGGGGAGCGGTATAGAAGCGGAAGGTGGGGGTCACCCCTTCCCCCCTCATACACCGTGTCAGTCCCCCCGCAACCCCCCCCCCCCTCCAACCCCCATACCCCCGCACCCCCCCAACCCCCATACCCCCGCACCCACCCGTACGTCCGCTGCTCCGCGCGCATCTCCGCCGTGTCGTCCGGCGCCCAGCTGGTGTTGCCCCACACCCCCGGGCCCCCCACCGGCATCATGGCGTACGACGCCCCCCACGTGCGCCACACGCGGGTGCGGGTGGCCCGGGGCACCAGGTTTGAGGTCAGGAAGCCGGCCAGGGCGCCCAGCTGGGCGGTGTCGCGGGTCTCGCCTGGAAACGGGGGGCGTGTGGGAATAGCGGGGGGGGGTTTACTATAAAAGAACCGGGGAGGGGGGGAGGGGGAGATGGCCAGCGGGGGGAGGGGGGGCCATAAAGATATGGGCTGCGCGCTACACGACATGGGTAGGATAGCTTGTCTTCGGACACCTGGTTGTGGGCGCATGCTGGCGCACTTGGATTGGCTACGCGGGAAGCATGTGGAGGTGGCCCGTCAGCGGCCGTCGAAAGGAAAGGAAACAAACGGATGTGGAGTAGCGTGCGATGTGTAAGACGGATAACCGGGTTGGTGGGATGGGACATCGTGGCTCTTGGTGAGAGGAGACGCGATGCAGCCCGCGGGGCTGAGGGGCTGAGGGGGCTAACTGCCTCCTGCCCCAGCCCCGGTACGTGCCAGCCCGAGACCGGCTTGTGCTGCAGGGGGGCGAGCATGCGGCCGTACCTCCTATCCTCTCCTCCCACCCCGCTGGTCCCGGGTCCTTTTGCAGCCCCGCTGGTCCCTCCGCCGGTGTGTTTTGTTGCCCCCCTCCCCCCCTCTCGCCCTCCCCCGGCGGGTCCCTCACCCGACAGCAGCGCCGACACCGCCTTGGGCACCCCCAGTGTGGTGCCGGCGATGTTGACCACGGCCTCCAGGTGCCGCTCCACCCAGCCCGGCTCGTCCGCCTCCACCCAGGACATGAAGCTGCGGACCTGGGGAGGGACGGGAGGGGAGAGCGGAGGGGGGGGGGGTTGATAAGAGAATCCGCGAGGGGGGGGGCCGGGAGGGACGGAAGAGGCGGAGCGAGGGAGCTTGGGGGTACGAGAGGAAACCGAGGGGTCGGCACCCCGGGAGGGGGGGGAAGGATGTCCCTCTGACGTTCATGCGGCAGAACGAGCATCCCATTAAACTGTAATGAACTTCCTATATATTATACGTTTTAAATGAAACTTTAATTCATATGTCGGGGCCAGGGAAGAGGGAAGAGGCGCGTGTGCCGTACGTACCACGTTTTCGCCGTACGAGTGCGTCGTCACCACCACCCGCTCGTCGTGCACCTGCGTCAGGGCCTCAACGGCGGCGCGCAAACGAGTGAAGTAGCCGTCGCGCTCCTGCGGCGGGGACGGTAGCGGTTGGCCGTTTTTAGTTAAAAATTACGAATGGCAGATAGCCGCCGTGGCAGGAGCCCAAGACGGGAGGAGCGGATGCTTAGGGGAGTCGAGGGGGGATTAGAGTGGTTAAAGGATACGGGCACTCGCCGCTCCCCCGACACCTCCGAACCCCGTTGCCTCACGAACCTCGAGCAGCGGCATGGCCAGGCGCCAGTCGTACGCCATGCTGACGAGGCTGTTGCTGTCGTACCCCACGTCCGCCAGCGCCTCCACCAGTTTGCCCCACACCCTGGAGCGGTCACCAGCAGCAGCAGCAGCAGCAGGAGTAAGGTAGGGTACGGGATCGGTGGAGTTGGCAGATCATCAACATGTCAGTGTTGTACTAGGTTCCAGCAGCAGCAGCAACAGCAGCAGCCGGGCAGCAGCAGCGGCAGCGGGTCCCTCCTCACCGCCCCCCCCCGCCAACGTCTATCCTTCTTTCGTACACGGGTTTCCTCGCAACGCCCCCCGTCCAGGTCCCCCCCCCCGCTCACCAGTATCCCTGGATGAAGTAGTCAACCGCCTCCAGACCAACCGCCGCCCGGATCTTGATGCCCTCCGGATCCTACATAACCGACACGTACGACAGGTAGATCTGCGTTGATATGCGCACCTGTTGGAGACGCAGGTGTCGGTATGCCGGGTACGACACCCTGCTCGGGCCACCCTGCTGCGCCCAGCCCACATTGAGTTTAACCAGCGGCCCTCCATTCCGCCCCGCCCGCACACACGTACACACGTACACACACACACGTACACGCACACACACACGCACACGCACACACGCACACGCACACGCACCAGGCCAGTTGCTGGGTCCAGCTCCATGTGACTGAACCAACAGGCGGGATCCGTCAGGAAGGCCTGCCGGGGAGAGGAGGAGGATGTCGGGGGCCGCGGGGGGGGGGGGTATAAGAGAATCCGCGAATCCACGGGAGGGGGGGGCCCAGGAAGGAAGGGTAGCCCAGCTGTAGGGCTCGTGCGCCCCCTCGTGTGTGTCCGCACGCCCTTGCGGCACTGCGACACGGCATGTAACCCGCATACGTGCCCTGCCCCCCTCCCCCCCGGCAACCTCCCCCGCAGCCCCCGCAGCCCCCTCCTGCACCACAGGTCTCCTCCACCCCCCCCCCCGCACCTGCACCCCGCTCACCCCCCCCCCGCACCTGCACCATGGCCATCGTGCCCCACATCCGCTGTCGGAAGTAGCGCTGACCGCAGGGCAGTCCGCACCACAGCTCCAAACCCGACGTCACGAAGCCTGGGGCGGCGGCAGGCGGGCGGGGGGGGAGTGGCACAGGCGGTGGGGGTCAGAGGGGGTATTGCCTAAGAGGGCAACCGGGGGTCGGCGCTGGATAGGAACCCGGGGGTGGTGTGAAAACCCGGGGGGGGGGGGGGGGGGGCAAAAAAGCCGCTTACGCAACAGGGACAGGATAGTTGGCGCACGGTCGTCGGACACCGATTTTGTGGGCGCATGCATAGGAGGCCGGAGGAGGGCGGCACATGCGACTTGCCCAACCCGCAGAGACCCACCTGGCACAATCACCACTGGGTGCTTGGCCTTGTAGCCGCGTTGCGACATCATAAGGCCCGGCCGCAGACTCGCCCCGTCGGCGCTGCCGTTAACCCCCCCGCCCCCCAGCTGTACGGGCAGACTGAACGCCGGCAGCTGCGCAAGCAGTGCCCGCAGCTGCATGGTGACGGACAGCCGGCCGCCGCTGAGGGTGTCGGTTAGGTCGTTGAAGGTGTCGGTTAGGGTTTCAGTTAGGCCGAGCAGCACTGAGACGTTGAAGCCGGTGGAGGCGACGATGGCGTCCAGGGAGGGGCGGGGCAGCGACAGCAGCGGCAGGGTGACGTTGAGGCGGGATAGGCTCAGCCCGTCATGCAGCAGCTCCGAAACCGAGTGGGGGCCGTCCTGCAGCAGCGGCGCAGCAGCGTGGGGGGAGGAGGTACGGGGTACGGAGGGGAAGGTGCTCAGGGGAACAGTGGGGAGGTGGTGGCGCGCCAGTAGGTGCATGACGCGTCATGATGCCGTAAGTACGGTATATTGACTGTGAAGCTGCGCACTGTACGACAGCTGGTGATGCAGGGCCCTGCCGGATGGCACCGGGAGCGACCCACCGACCCACCCGCCACCGCACTGGCCGCCCAGCCGCGGTGTCCCCGACCCACCTCCATCAGTCGCCGAGGAACCAGCGCCAGTGCCAGCGCCACCACCCCAACCGCCACCACCCACTGCAGCCCCCACCACAGCCGGCTGTGGCGCTTCCGCCCGGGGAGGCTGCCGCTGCTGCCGGTGCTGCTGCCCTGAAGGAGGGAGGGGGGCTTGGGGGCGGCACGGCGCGGGGCGGAAGCTGACGGCGCCGGCGTTTTGGCGGATGCGCCGCTGGTGGGGCCGCCATCCGCGCCCACACCCCCGCCGCCGCCAAAGCCGCCGTGACGCCGCTGCTGTGGCGCGCCTTTACCAGCCGCGCCCCCTGCTCTGTGCTTCGTGGTTTCGGAGCCGGCGGGGCCGTTGTGGGCTGCCGCTGCTGCTGCTGCGGGAGCGCTGGAGCCGGAAGCGCCGCGGTCGCGTGCAGTTGCCGCGGGGTGGGGCGCCGGGTCGGGTCGGGCTGTCGAGGTGGCAGCCTCGGAGATTGGGCCGTCTGCGACGGCGTTCTTCCTTCGACGTGCTTTGCTCATGGTAAGGTGCGGGCAGGGAGCCGATTGCAGAGAGCGTTACAACAGTTAGACGCCGTGCAGCTGTCCGTGATCAAGGCGTAAATATTTAAGTTGGCTTTAGCTAGGAATAAGAATATAATGGCAAGGGCATACGCAGTTCAGTGCGGATGGCATATATGCGATTATAATCTAGGACGACGGTTGCCCCCATCGGACACACCAGGTCAGTATCATGCGAATTGTCATAGTTTCCATGAACCTAATAATATCTTTTGGATGTGCAATGTGGTACGTGCGATGCAGCGGCTCCGAAGATCTGATTTCCCGAAACTACCGACCGCGATTATGACACGTATCCAGCCGCGACAAAGGTTAAGATATGTTATAAAACTCGTACTGTAATACTCGTACTCTAAAGATATGCTAGCTATATCGTAGTGCGATTCCGTTGGTTGCCGGCTGGCCTGTTTGCTTTTACGGATGGTCGATGCTCTGGCCCTCCTGCAGCAAATGCGCTTCAATCCCCGACTGAACCCACATCTGAACATCTTCCTTGCGACCACGCCGATTTCCCCTGCTGAGTATCCATTGCTCCACGCACTTGGCTTCCAAGCTTCCAGCCCACATTACACCGCACCCAGAGCCTCTCCGCTCCGCCACACACACCCCAGCTTCGACCCGGCCCTTCCGGCCCTACAGCTCATCCAGGTCGTCCGCGGTCATGCCGTACATCGGCTCCGGAACCACTTGGCTCCGCCCCTCCGCGCCCCCCGGCGCCACCACCGCCAGCCCCGCCGCGTGCCTGCTCCTCCGCAGCGCCCTCGCCTCCGACCCATCCACCCGGCACAGAGACACCCGCAGCGCGGGCCGGGCTGCGCGCAGTGCTGCGAGGGCTGCGGGTGCGGCCAGGCCGGGGCAGTCCCGCAGCACCAGCTGGCGGAGGCCCACCTGCGGAGGCAGCAGCGGAGGGTTCGAGGAAGACCCGTGGATGCCCGAAAAAACCGTTGAGAACAGACGGAGGGGGGGGTACAGAAGAGGGCCGGTAACTTGACATGGGAAGTGCAGCGGAGGAAGGGGGACGGGAGTTAGGGTTTTAGGTTTTTTCAGAATTGTTACAAGGAAGCCGGATCGCGTCGTGGCTCTGTCCGCGCTACCGGGCTCAATCACGTCTTGGCACGCTCCCCCTCCTGCCCCTGCTGCCGCTTCCACCTCCCGCCGCTCCGCCCCTCCCTGGAGACGTACCTGCCGCTCCAGCGCCCACTGCAGGTCTGAGAGGCGGATGGTGTCGCACTCGCGGATCTGCACGGCGGTTTCGGAGCGTACGGCGGAGGAAATGGGGTTGCGGGCCGGGGCGGGTAGGGGGAGGCAGGGCGGGGCGGGGCAGGGCGTAGAGGCGAGCATCAGTCAGGGCAGTCGCCCCTGCCCCCGCCCCGCCCCCCGGGCAGTGGCGGTGGTGGTGTGCGCGGGCGGTTCAGGACACTTTCATGTGGTGTGGTGCAGCAGGTGCGAAGCCGCCACCCATGCCCTCGACGCGCTCCAGGGAGGCCCTCAGCCTAAACCCTAAACCCGAAACCCGCCCCACCTCCATGCGGCTCAGTCGTACGGCGCTCAGCGCCACTCCGTCGAACGCCGCCACCAGGTCGCCGGAGCAGGCCAGGAAGGCCAGGCGGGTGAGGCGGGGCAGCACCAGCTCGGCGACCCGCGGGTCGGTCCCGCGCGTCGCCAGCCGGGACAGTCGCAACGCCACCAGCCCCTGCCCCAGGCACGACACGGTGCGGGCCAGACCGCGAACACCGTCGATCTGCGGGGGGGGGCGGTGGCGGTGATTTGAGGTGGCGGTGATTTGAGGTGGCGGTGGCGGTGGGAGGAAGTGCGGAAAGCGTTTTGGGGCCTCCGGACAGCAGCAGCGGAGGGCGGGTGTACACGAGGAGGGGGTTACAAGTAAGGTACACGAGGAGGGGGGTGACAACCTGAGGGAGGGAGGGAGGCAGGGACCAGGGAGGGAGGGAGCCCCAAGCCCCGGGAGGGCAGGTGGCAGGATAAGGAGCCAACGAGCAAAGAAGCATTATGTACGGCATCAGATGGCTGTACGGCGCACCTTGCCGCTTTCCGCCGAGAGTCGCAGCGATGTCACTCGCGTCAGGGCCGCCAGCGCCTCACTGCGGCCCTGGGGTGAGAGAGAGGGTGGGGGAGGGTGAGGGAGGGTGAGGAAGGTGGGGAGGAGGTGCGGGGAGTTTCGAGGAAGAGGTGCGGCGGGAAAATTGATTAGCTTGTGATGTCGGGTTTGGCAGTGGCGGCAGGCGGGGCGGCACACAGGCTGCCCTCCATTCCAGTCAAGATGCTCCTCTCGCGCTCCCCCCCTCCCCTCCCTGCGGGTACAGCACGCAGGCTGCAGCCCCGGTCGCCGCCCATTGTCCTGGCCTCCGCCTCCCAGCCCCCACCTGCACCCCTCCCCACCTGCACCCCCCCCCACACACACCTGCAACCCCCCCCACCCCCTGCAACCCCCTCGAACCCCCTGCAACCCCCTGCACCACCTGCAAACACAGATCATCCGCCGCCACCGCCCGCAGGTGCAGCGAGGTGAGGCTGCGGCCCAGACCCGCCAGGTAGCCCCACCGCTCCGAAGCCGGGCGGCCGGGCAGCCCTGGGGTCACACCGGCGGACAGGTGGGACAGACAGGGGAACAGCGCCGCCAGCGGGCCGCCACCGCCGCCGCCGCCGCGGCTGCCGCCGCCGTACGGCCAGGCGTCGCTGCACAGCCAGCCGCCGTCGCCGTCGCCGCCGCCGCCCTCCAGGGGCGAGATGACGCGGAGGGCATGGTAGACGCTGAGGTGGCGGACCTGGGCGGTTAGGCGGTTGGCAGTGACAGTTGGTTCCGCGCCGAGTCGGTTGTCCTCCAGTCGGCCCCGCCCCCCCCGCCGCCGCTGCCCCCTTACTCCTCCTGGATCAACCTGGACCGAGTGTCCAACCCGTCTCCACCCAGCCCCCGGTCCTCATGTGTGCCGTACCACGCGCTTCCTCCCCCCCCCTCCTGGTCGCAGCCCCACTCTCCCCCCCCCCCGGGCCTCCCACACACCCCGCACATACACCCACCTGGGGCAGGGGAGTGAAGGGCAGGCCCCCAGCCGCCGCCTTGCCGCCCCGCCCGCCGCCTCGGCCCTTACCCCGCCCGCCCCCGCTGCGGCCCGCACCGCCCCCGCCCGCTCCCCCGCCTGCTGCTCCCTGCGGCACCGCCGGTATGGTGAGCGAGGCCAGCTCCAGCCGCGTGAGGGCGGTCAGGGGGGCCAGGGGGGCCAGAGCAGCCGCGGACAGACGGTCGCGGTCCAGCACCGCCTGGGGGGTTGGGGGGCATGAAGATCGATTAGACGACATGAGTCTAATAGCTGGCGCTGGGAGGGTTCGAGGAAGACCCGTGGATGCGAGGAAACCTGGCGCTGGGGGGGGAGGGAGGGGGGGGCCGCAGCAGCACAGTAGCATCACCATCATTAAGTACGGTGTAGGCGTGTGTACGTTCGGCACGTGGCCCCTCCTTCCCTTCCCTTCCTCACGTCCTCCCTCCAGCAGAGGTGCCCCGCCCACACCGGCCACCACGCCAGCGCCCTCCATGGCCCCGCCCTCTCTGCCCCCTTTCCTCCGTTCCACCGCTTCTCCTCCCTCCACCCCAGACCCCACCTGCTGATCCGACAGCACCAGCCTCCTCAGACCCAGCAGGCAGGCAGGGGCAGGGCAGAGGGAGCTAGGTGGGAGGGGCAGGCGGGGGCAGGGGGCCGTGACTGCAGCCGCATGCCAGCCGGGCAGGGAGGGCCCCCCGGCCCCCGCCTGCCCCTCCCACCTCTGCTGCGGACCGGCCCCCGCCCCCCCGGCCCCCGCCCCCCCGGCCCCCGCCCCCCCGGCCCCCGCCCCCCCGGCCCCCGCCCCCCCGGCCCCCGCCCCCCCGCGGCCGGTCCGCAGCAGAGCCGCCAGCGGCCAGGCCTCCCACAGGGTGAGTTGCTCCAGGGGGGTCGAGGGGCCGTTGGCGGCGGCCAGCAACGGGAGCCAGGAGGGGCCGCCGCCCTCCGCACTGGGTGCGGTGGGGGCGGCGGGGGGCTGAGGTGTGTTGGGTGAGGAATTGAACCAGGCGGGCGGGTCAGGGGCGCGGGGGGGGCCCGGCTGGTTTGGCGGCTGCTGGTGCGATGGGTGAAGTTGTAGCGGATTGGGTATGAGCCAGGGGTGCAGCGGGGCGGGGGCGGGGGGGGAGGCGGCGCCGGCGCGGGTTGTGCTGGTGGTGTCGAAGCTGTCAGGCCCTAGGACCAGACCCGTCATAGCAGGACACCTAGCGGCGGCGGCGGCGCCGCCACCGCATGACAGCAGCGGCGGCGTCAGCGCCGCAAGCAGCTCTTCGAAGGAGGGGATCCGCGGCTTGTCGTACCGTTTGCTGGCCAGCGGCGCCGTCACCAGCCGTACCTCGGCGGCGGGCCGACGTGCGCCCAGGAGGGCCATCATGTACGCCAACATGTGGGTGCAGCTGATGGCGGCGACGCTGATGCCGCCGCCGCCGTCTGCGGGTTGTACAGCGCTGCCGCTGGTCTGGGCGGCGCAGGGTGTAGCTGCGTCCGCGCCTCTCCCGCCGCCGCCGCCGCCGCCGCTGCCGCCGCCGCCGCTGCCGCCGCCGCCGCCACATCCGAACCCGCCAAGGCTAGCAATACCCGTGTCAGCGCCGCTGCCGGTGAGGCAACTCCGGCTGCTACTGCCGCCGCCTCCTGCTCGTAGGTAGGCATTGGCTGCTGCTGAGGCCGCTGTGGCGGCGGTGCCCTGACCTGCCCCCGCCCCGCCCGCCCCTGCAGCAGCAGCAGCAGCCGCCCCCGTGGCGGCCAGTGCGGCGGGCGGGTGCAGCAGCACTCGCACCGGCCGGCCCACGGGGAGCCCCTCGACAATGATGGCCCATATGTCGTACAGCTCTGCTGCCGTACGGCCGAGCACCACGTCGCGGCACGCCAGTGAGAGGTCCAGGCAGCGGAGGCAGCGCAGCGCCGGAAGGCTGTAGCGCAGCAGGCAGCGCAGCAGCTCGCTCTGGCGGCAGTCGTAGCCGGCGGGTGAGAGGGCGAGGCAGAGGTGTGTGAGGTTGGGGAAGGAGAGGTGCAGGGGCGCGTGGCGGCGAGGGTGGGCCAGCGTAGGAGCCTGGTTAGGATCCACCGGAGCCAAACACGGCAGGTTGGCGTCAGTCAACAGGAGGGAAGCGACGGCGCCCCCCACGGCGGAGCGCAGCGCACGGCAGGCCAGCCGCGCGGCCTTCTTGTCCGGAGAGGGCAGCCGGGCCGCCACCAGCATCAGCATCGCGTCCGGCAGAGCTAGCAGGGGCGGGATGAGAGCCGCAGCTGGGCCATCTGCAGCAGCGGCTGCCTCCGCCACGCCGCCAGCCTCTGCCACATCCAGCCTGACGGGGAGGCATTCCCCGAAGACACGCAAAGGGAGTTGCGAGAAAGGTTCGGAAGAGCTGCAGGGCTGCTGGAAGCTGAGCGCAGTTGATAGCTGGCCGCTGAGGATGGCGTCGCTAACGGGGCCCATGCGTCACCAGACCTAACGTCGATCAACCTGACGGTGACGTGGACGTTTTACGACAAGGATAATAGCTTGCACAGTGGCCAAAGGTATTGGTCAAAGCGGGGGAAATGCCACGTCGGCCACAATGTATCCACTTTAGGGCCCGCGTCGTTTCTTGCCTATACACCGCCGTTCAATAAACTTGGTATGTCGTAAGAATAAAATTATGCAATACTAATATGGTGTAGGTATGGGGCTAGGAGGATCCAACTCTACCGGTATGCGCATGTGTTAATGAACAGCGCTTACATGATCATGCTTAACGGCCGTGCATTTCTGCACCATAATATGCACAGTTTATTGTGTGCTGATCATGATGGCGCAAGTCAGGTCAAGCCGAAACGGTGCCATTGAAGCCGTCACAGTCCTGCGGTCGCTCGCTGCCCGACCTACAATAGCCTCCTTGGTTGCGCACATTTATGGTTGCAAGCAAAGCACAATTTCAGCCATACGCAGTGTCCCGCATTGCAATGCGGTCCTTCTGCCGACCGACCCGCGGGGCAGCACCGCTTCTATCCGCCATTCCATCGCGGCCGCACGCCCGCCAGCCGCACGTCTCCATGCGGGCCTAAACCCACAACGCTGCTAAGCCACCTTGCAGCCGACCTCAACGCTCCTCCGGCGGCCTCACCGGCCCGTCCGTCCCTTCGGGCAGCATCGCTGGCCGCCGCACACGACCTCACACCCAGCCGCACCACGGCGACCCCGCGACAGCGAGGCGAGGCGCTGCCGCCCCCCCTCCTGCGCAACGCCCCTCCTGCGGGTCCCCATCGGTCCCCAGGCAGGCAGCAGGCAAGCAGGCGTAGCTCTCCTGCATCCGCCCGCAGGGCGAATATAGGGATTTTGCCCCCAGTCCCCCAGCACTCTACCCCCAATGTGTTTTCAGCTCCGTCGCCTCGTCACGTGGTCGTACACAACCACCTGCAGGTACTCTGACGTCTCCAGCTCCGTGCGCGTGGAGTTGTCTCCCGGCTTGGCCCGCGGGTCCACGTTGATTACCTTGCGGTCCCGCTTGTTCTTGAACAGCAGCCCCGCCTCGTTGTCGGCGATCACCTGGCGGCAGCAGCAGCAGCGGTGAGGGCAGCAGCAGCGGTGGCAGCAGCAGCAGCAGCAGCGGTGGCAGCAGCAGCGGTGAGGGCAGCAGCAGCGAGGGCAGCAGCAGCGGTGAGGGCAGCAGCAGCGGTGGTGGCAGCAGCAGCGGTGGTGGCAGCAGCGGTGGTGGCAGCAGCAGCGGTGGCAGCAGCAGCGGTGGCAGCAGCGGTGAGGGCAGCAGCAGCAGAAGGCGAAGGATCAGCAGTATTACGTGTGGGACTTTGCTCAGGTCCCGACCACCCGCGGAACGGAAACAGGATCCAGGAGACCCCCCGGGGGCTGAACTGCCTCAGCTACCCATGTACTTACGCCCCTGGTCCTTCTGTGCTCGTCGGCAGACCTGGTAGCGCGGTCAACCCGCACATATGCGCCCCGGCTGGGCCGCCCGCCCCCCTTTCCGCATTCCGCCCCACAGGTGGCAGCTACGGCCCCTCCGTGGCCGCACCTGGAAGTTGGGTGTGGGGTTGGAAGTGGACATCTGCGTCTCCCAGTTGTAGAACGACAGGTCGGAGGGGCGGGGCATGAGCCGCTTCTTGCGGTCGAAGTACGGCTCCATGCTCTCCGTCTTGAGCCGGTGGCCGTAGTCGATATACCCCGACACCTCCTGCGGGGGACCGGGCAGCCGCAAGAGGGGTCCGGGATGAGTGGGGTAAGAGAAGCAACACGTGCGAGGGTTGCAAGGAAAAGCCGTGTGCGAAAGGAAAACCGTTTAGAACAGACGCTTCGAGGGCGCTGGGGTGGGGTGGGGTGGGCTGATGGCAACGAGGAAGCCCGTGGGAACGATATAGGAGAAAGGGATGCTATGACTAGGCGGGAACGACGGGTTCAGGTTGGGGTGGTGGGGCACAGCTGTTTCAGGGTGGGAAGGACACCAGTCGGCCGAGTGGTCCGGCGGGGGAGTGTGGAGCTGCGTGACGGCGCAACCGCGGCCTGCTGGCAGCAGCCCCTACCGCCCCTACCGCCCCGTTGTGTTCGGTTGGGTGTTGCCCCCACCTGGCCCTTGGTGTTCTTGTCGCGGATGAAGACGATGGTGGTGAGCTTGCCGTTGCGGACAGCCTCCTCGCGGTCCTTGAGCGCCTGCAGCGACCAAGGGGGGAGGGAGGGGGCGCGGTGTTGCGGCGGGAGGTGCAGGGCGGGCCGCAGCCACGGCGCCAGCCGCGGCGACTGGTGCGGTGAGGCTCCGCACTTCACGATGCTTACCACCTCCAACGGTGGTCGCCATTGGGCTGCAACCGCCGCTGCGCGCCCCGCTGCCCCTGGGTCGCCTCGCCGCACCCAGTGCTGGGTCGGACGCCCTTTCCGGGCACACGGCATGTCGGGCTAGGTTGGGCTAGGTTGGGCTAGGTTGGGCTAGGTTGGGTTCGGATAACAACGATGCGTCGCCTTCGCCGTCCCCCACCGCAGCCCTCCAGTCTGTGTCTACCTCCCACCAGTTTGCCTGGCGCTGTCAGAAGCACGCCGCCTGGGCGCCTGGGAATCGCTGCAGCGGCGGTGTCCCCCGCCCCTCCGGGATTCGCGAATATAATACACCCCCCCTTCGTTTCCTACCTCATGTGACCGGTCTTTTCGCCCCATTCCCCGGGGCCGAGAGGGGGTTAATGGAGGGGGGGCTTGCATGTGCCCATGTGACGCGCCTCTTGTACGACACAACGCACCTGCAGCAGCGGGTACTCCTCCACGTGCTTTCCCTGCGACGCGAGCTTCTTGGGCTTTTTGTTTAACCGCGCTTGTCGCGCCTGTTCGGATGCTTCCTTCCGCTGCTCGAACTCCTCTCGTCGGATGACTTCCCCATTCCCTCGTATCCTACAGCCGAAACGCCCAGGGAAAAGATGGGGGACTTTTCAAGACGAACAGAAGGGAAGGCATGTGGGTCGGAAGTCCACGCGAGACCCCAGTGCCTGTTTGCGTGGATGCGGGTGTTTCAATCGCGCGGTGTTTCAATCGCCCACCGATATAGAATCCCCCCCAGATTACCACACATGGCGTCATTGCCACTGCTTCCTGCCCGCTGGCGCCTGCCGGCTTCTCACCCGAGCTCCACTAGCTGCCGCGCAAGCTCCACGTCCTCAAGGTAGTATACATCTGTGCTA
This sequence comes from Yamagishiella unicocca, assembly GCA_003116995.1. Lineage (NCBI taxonomy): Eukaryota > Viridiplantae > Chlorophyta > Chlorophyceae > Chlamydomonadales > Volvocaceae > Yamagishiella > Yamagishiella unicocca. Next base: position 124,299 of record BDSL01000136.1, on the reverse strand, counting down.
TTGATCTGGCTGTCTAGGTAGTCCTCGTATCTGCGGGGGCGAAGAGAACTAAGCGAAGGGCCAAGTCATGCCGCGGTCCAAGTCAATACCTACGTTGCAAACTCGTCTGCTATAGGGTCATAGCCAGGTCCTTTAATCTCCAAGTCGTCGTCCATGGCCGCTTTGAAGAAGTATGTTTACTATGGTACAAAAGGTTCCTATACCAATTTCATCACAACATAGGTGACAACTTCAAGCTCTATCCTTGGAGTTTTGCGCAGTGCAAACCTACATTATACTTTGGCGTCCATGACTTTGTCAAAATTGTACGGCTCTTAGAAAGACGTTGGCAGGCTATCTGTCTGATACTGAATACCGGTACCCAGCAAACCCTATAAAATGTGCAAAAATGCTCGACTAAGACTTCGGGTTGATGAATGCAAATAGCTTTTCCCTTCCGCCTCCGTGCAATCGGCAACCAACTGCGGTCTACGCGTCTACCGACAGCCTAGCCGGTCGGGTGTTGCGCAAAAATACCAAACGTGAGGCATTAATTGAGCACTCATTATTGCTTTTGGGCTCACTGGACACGCAACCTTGAAGCTGGACAGGAATCCGCCGTCGTAAGGACTTGCTTAGGCCGCCAAGGCTTGTGCGCATAAGTCTATAACAATATGTTATAAGTAGCTGATCACATACTGGGAAGCGTTGTCCGGTGCGGCCTGCCGCTGCGTGGTGATGAACGCACTCAGTAAGGGTGATGCGAGGGGGATAAATCGTTAATGAAGGCCTACTCCTGATGGATGGAGGCGGCTCCAGTGGCTCATAGATAATCGAATCCGTTGCCTGAACCAAAGTCCGGAGCGGGCCATTTGTCACCTTCGATTCTTGCAACCAACGGATTTGATCCAAACCAGTGTCATTCCCAGGGCACCGCCTGGGCTGTTCAGCGTCAATGTACTATCAACCGCCACTCCGTATGGTATTTTGTTAAAACTGCCCGAAAGAGCAAGAGGTCAAGCTCAGGCAGGCTCTGGCCGTCCGCACAAGCAGCTGCGCACAACTGCGGCGTGACGGCCGGCTGCGTGCAACACTGCTCGGGTCCCAGCAGCGCCCACACACCAACTTGGCGCACATAACTCTACGTAGAACGTGCAGTCACCAATAGAAGAATTCAACAAGAAGAAGTTCACACGTCCAAACAGGATCTCGCTCGGCCCCCGCCCCGGCCGCACCTGGGCCAAGTTCCGTGCCAACAGGTGTGTCCTGTGCTCCCGGCTCCCCGCGCAACCCACGACTCCGCACGCCCTTCGCGCATGAACTTCGTCCAAACCGACTACCACCATGTCAGGACAAGGCGGGTAGGCCAAATGGAAACACATCACCGTCACGGACATCACCTCGGGGGGGAAGAGAGAGCCGAAAGACCCCAACATGCTGTCAGGTGTCGTATCCTGCCTCAGGAACGTGATGTACAATCCGTGCTGCCTTGCCCTTAAGATAGCCAGGCGACTACGGAAGACGCAGCACCCGCAAAAACATATGGTGATTGCACGATCGAGTTGAGCCTTCACGGTACGGCGCGTCATGGTACCGGTACCTTGCCATCAGGCTGTTAGCCAACTTCCAACTGCCGACTGCCAACGGGTCATCCCATTCCATCACGCGCGCACTGGGGGTTATCCCGCGTCAACTACGTCCACCACTGTCGCGGTGTTTGCAGATACCCACAAAGATATCAGCACGTGCCCCCACCCCTAATCACCGGAGGACCCCCCTACTTCTTGCCCTTCTTGGCTCTGGAGCCGCCCTGCCCCTGTCCGCTCGCCGGTGTGGCTGCCGGCCGCTTTGCGCCAGAAGCCGCTGCACCGGGGCCCTTTCCGCCCTTTGCGGTCACTGGTGTGGCAGCAACGGGGGCCGGGCTATCCTCCTCCTCCTCTTCCGAGGAGTCCTCACTCCCACTGTCCCTGTCCGAGCCGCTGCTGCTTTCGCTCTCTTCCACGTCCTCCTCATCGCTGGAGGAAGCGACGACACCGCCCACACCGCCCGGGGCGCCGGCAGTCCCAGCGGCCGCGGCGGCGTCAGGACCCTCATCCGCGGAGGATTCAGACGAGTCGTCGGCTTCGTCCTCCTCCTCCTCCTCCTCCTCCTCCTCGTCATCGTCCCCGTTGTCGCTGCCGACGACCACGGCGGCTCCTTCCGATGAAGACCCGTCATCGCTGCTGCTGCTGCTCTCCTCCTCCTCCTCCTCCTCCTCCTCCTCCTCCCCGTCAGTGCCATCGACGTCCATGGCGGCAGCACCGTTGCCAGGTTGCAGCGGCTGCAAGCCGGCCGAGGGACCTGCCAGCTCCTTGTCCAGATCTGAGTGAAGTCGGGGCGCACACCGTATTTGGGTTAGTTGAGAGTTGGATTACCGTAGTGGCAGTTACCGCTTACAGCCTACCACTTGAACGTCATTGTAGCTAAAGCCATAACCTCCCCGCCACCTTTCTTCACCCGAAAATGCAGTCCGCGCCCATCCGGTTGGCTCATTGCCTGTTGAGGCTCCACGGCTCTGTGGCGACACATCTATCCATAGTCGCTCACCCTCCAGCTTACCGCGCTTAACCCCCCACCTTCACCTTCCGCGACCCACTCACCCCACCTCCTAGCCTAAGTTCCCAACCCTAATACCCTAATAACCGTCCCTCCCTCCTACAACACTACAAGACAAACCCCCACCCCCCACACGCCGGGGGCACCGGAGCCCCCATCCCCGCGGTGTCCTTGTTCGTGATCGTCTAGGCATAGCAACCGGGGTCGCACTTTCGATCTCCGGATTTCCTTGTCTACAACAAGACCTCCAGCATGCCTCCATACTTGTGTAACAACGGCTTTTGATGGTTTTCCTGATCAGTGTCGACACACGAGCTTCCCCCTCCTGCCACCAGCTTCCCCTCCTGCCACCAGCTTCCCCTCCTGCCACCAGCTTCCCCTCCTGCCACCAGCTTCCCCTCCTGCCACCAGCTTCCCCTCCCGCCACCAGCTTCCCCTCCTGCCACCCACCGTCCTTGTTGCCGTCCAGTCGCAGTAGCCGCACGAGGGAGGCCTCCGGGTGGACCTTCTCGTACTGCAGGTACAGCTCCAGGAAGTCGGGGTCACGACCCGGCCCCGCACCGCCAGGATTCGCCTTTGCCGACCCGGCGGGGGTGCCGGTGCCAGCACCAGCACCCGCGCCATCAGCCGCGGGGCCCCCCTGCTCCTGGGCGGCCTTGTCCTTTCGCGTCTTGTATAAATCGTCCAGGAAGGGCTTGAGCCGCTGCCCCAGCCGCTTCTGCGCGCTCCAGGGGAGGCGAAGGGCCGGCCGGGAAGGGGAGGAGGGGCGTGGTGGTGGGCGTCAGTTGGGCGATGGCGCCGATTGGGAGGAACCCGTAGGCGACGGTGGTGGTGGTGTCTCAGTTGGGAAAGCACCGGTCGGTCAAGTGGAAGTACAATGGGTGCTCATACACATGTGTTTGAAGCCGTGCACGTCCGGGTTTGTATCTGGCACTACGATGAGAGAGGAGATGCGCCCCGCGGCCCCGAGGCTGAGGCAGGCGGCATAACTGATGCGGCGCCAGCACAGCACTCAGAAAAGCAACATGGTCCCGGCCCCCAAGCCTCGGACACGATTGGGTCCCCGCCCGGCCTAGCCTGACTATCCCGACTCACTCACCCATGCCCGCGCCCCCCCACCCCTCCACCGGTTCTTTTTCGTAGCCCCCACCCGCCCAAGTCGTACAATGGCAGCCACACACCTTGTCGTCTGCTTTGAGCGAGTTCCACATCACTGATGTTGCCTGAAAGTCTATGCGCGCATGCTCGCCGTGCTCAGCGAAGTATTTGCGCACGAACGGGAGATCTGTATGCTTCGGCAGCTCTTTCATTGTGTAGGACTGGAACAAGTTGTAGGGGTTGACGGTCAAGCGCCTGGTCTTCTGTTTCTTCTCTGGTGGGCCCGGCTTATCAGCTGAACCCTTGCACTGCCGCATGACATCTAACATGCCTTCGCGCAACTCTAGCTCCGGAATGCCCAGCCGCTGGCTAACGACCTTGGCAGCAGGATCGACGCCTATTTGGTTGAAGACAATGCCTGATATCCCGAGAAGGCACTTAGCAGCCGCCAGCCTGCTAACGGGCACGTCCAGCGCCGCTGCTTGCACAGCGAGGATGGCTGCGTCCTGCTCTTGTCTTGCCACCTGACGAGCCATTCGCGTCTTTGCCTTGGAAGCGGCGATGGCTCGGGCGCTGTCTGGGGCTGCTGGAACCGAAGCCATTATTGTCGACCAACGCGTTTTGCGACAAGTGACCGGCTAATAGTAAATCAGTAACTGCAACCTTGCAGGTTTGACCGGTTATAACAGTACGTCCCGATTTCCTTGGGCGCAAAATCATCAGAGGCAAGCTAAAGTACTGTAAGGACTGGCAGACTTCGGCCTGTGTTCATTAGGATCCGTGTTTGTGGCTAGGTGAAGTATACGGCTTACCGGTCTCATTGCAATTACCGGTACCATTGCAGGCCGGCAAGTAATGTGTCTGCGCAATACTAGCACTCAGCGTGGAAATCTACAATGTGGGTCAGATGACATGCCCGTGGCTAGGCCGCCATGCATAAGCTGAGGGCCCCCTGGGCCCCCGCATGACTGGTGTTGGCGTCCTCAGACCACGGACCCTCTGTTGGGGGCTGCACAACAGCGTAGAGCCTGCTGCCTGTCTGGCCAGGGGCCCGGTGCGTGCCGGAGGGGTGGTCTGCTTGTTGTAACGGTTACAGTGGGTTCCAGACCAAGAGGTAGAACCATCGCCTGACACTGAAAAAAAGAAGACGGAGGAGACAAAGACCGACGTGCACCGGAACAAAGGCAAACCACCAGAACACCAAATCGACAGGCTGCTGTTGCGGGCCCTATGACTGAGCCAATGGCGGCTAGGCGGTCCTCATCGTCACCTTAAAAGTGTTTGTCGCAGAGGGGGTGTCCTGCCGGCAGACCACCAGCAAAGACCTCTGGCCCCCCCGACAGTAAGTGCTGCCAGGCTCGCGGGGATGTAGGGGGTCAACCACACGAGCATTCATCATTCATTCACCACACTTTAGTCATGCAGCCGGCGCGAGGGTGGTGGTGGAGAGCCTCCCGACACTTTCTAGGCGTGTATGACTGTTCTCTGTCGACCACCTCCCCATCCCGCCCACTATCACTGGCTGCCAGTGCGTTTGGTCGCCACCATCCGTCCCAGTCGCCCGTCAGCAGAGCGGCTATGCCGGGCGGGCGCATACAACGCATCATGCCATATACCAGACAGGCAGACAGACAGACAGACAGACCGACAGACCGACAGACCGACAGACAGACAGACGGTCACGAGGCCGCACCCCAAAGCGCGGCTGCAAAGCAGGTGTGTGGCACCGTGTTGTTCTACCAAAATGCGAAATGTGCGCCGCCAGCTGCACAATTCAAGGGTTCGACACTCCAACGGTAAATTGCTATCGTCGAGCGGTCCGTCACCAGGGGTTCATGCGCGCAGTCACTGCCCGCCCTCCTCGCATCTCAGCGAAATGGCGCGGCTACAGCCGGTGGTTCCCCCCCTCATCGGCGGGTGAGTTGGCGAGCCTCTAAAGCCGCCCTTCCCACGTGAATGAAACAGAGCTCCCCGCCCAACCAACCATGGCGGCCCCCCCCTCCACGGGCACCCCTCACTCACAACTTCGACGCGTGTACGAGCGTATTTTGTGTGCGGCACAAATGACCCACAATGTACAACAGATGCCGCGCCCTCCACGACGATCACCCGCCGCTTGCACCCCTTGTCGACTCCCCCCCTCCACGGTTATTTTCTGTAAGGGCCCCCCCACGCGAGCTACCGCTCGACTTGAATCACCCCTGCTGCCGGGGTGCCAGTCTCAGCATCATGTCCGGCCAGCCAGTCAGCTGGATTACCTCCAACGGACATCGCCTGCCTCTCGGCAGCTGGCATCCAGCCCAAGCAGATGCCATGCACCCGAACGCCAGACCAGCCCTCTCCGGCCGCTATGTGGTGCGGGCATGTGAGGCCGCTCCGCTCCACACCAGCGCCAGACACCACCCAGCGGCCGCTGGCATGGTGAGCAACCTCACCTCAACAGTAAGCCCAGGCCCGGCCCCTCCAGGACCACCCGGGGTGGCTGGTTTCTTAACAAGCCATTGGGCTTCCGGTCTCTTGCCGGTTGCCATGGGCATGTAGCACAACATGACATGTGGAACAACATGACAAATGCACCGTTGAACCCTGGCCATGCCTCCATGCCTGCACCCTGGCCAATGAACCCTGGCCTTGCCTCCTGGGGCCAGTCCCCTACCCTTTGGGGCACTGCAGTCCCCGAATACGGACAACCTACCCCTCTGCGGTGCAGGGGAACCCTCGTTGTGCCAGGGGAGTAAAAGCGATGCCACGAGACCTCCCCCTCCCTCCCACCCTCCCCCTCCGTGTAAACAAAACGACTCAACATCCAGTGGCGCATGCATGATCCGTGTCCTGCCTGCCGCTCACTGCCGGTGAACCTCGCGACCTTTCAGTCGCCCGCCCCCACCCAGGGCGCCAAATACACTGCCAGCACAGTGCGCGATCATGCCGCTTGCTGTGCCATGCGAGTCGGCTTGGGCTGTTGGGGCAGTCACCCCTCGGCCCCCTCCCCCAACCACACATCACGAGCGGCTCTCCTTCCAGTCCGACATTCACCGCTTCCCGGTTGTGGCGCCACAGTGTCATCATTGCGCCACCTGCTGCCGTGGCCGCCCATGAGCCCGCCTCACGACCTCCCTTCTAACCACCCAAGTCATGACCCTGCCTCACGACCCCCCTTCCAACCACCCCAGTCCTGATCCCAATCATGACCCCGCCTCACGACCACGGAAGAGCATTTACGTGCGCTGTGCGCACTGCCCATCATCACGAACACCAACACCAACACAAAGACATACACAGACGCAACACCAGGCCGCACCCCCCTCCCCCCACACCCCTCGCTGTGCAACCCCTCACTCCAGCAATTCCGCCTAAGCTAGGATGTCCTTGACACCCGTACCCTGCTTCGCGACGTCCGCCGGCCTCTTGCCATTCTGCAAGGCAGTGAGGCGGGTCGCAGGCAGGTTGGTCAGCAAGCGCCAACCGACAGAAGATGCTGTTGGGCTCGATGGACCCGTGGAAACCCGGCAGCCCCAACATCCCCCGCGATCTCGCCCCTTCGGTGTTGCCCGCCCCTCTTGCAGGTGCAGCTGCGGTCCTAGGCCCCTCCTTTATCGCTAGCTGCCTAGCGGTGAGGCGTCGGAGGAACTGCGCTTCCCCCCGGTTGCCCCCCCTCCCCCCTGGTCGGCCCCCCTCCCCCCTGGCCGTCCCGCAGCGCAATGCAAAGGGAACTCCCTGCCAACACCCCCGCCCTACCGCCCCCCAGTCAAGCCGTCAAGCACAGGTGGCCGCCCGTCCTTACCACGTCTGCTATGTTCTTGTCCGCCCCCGCCTCCAACAGGTACTTGACCAACGGCGCATGGCCCTTCTCCGCAGCCAGATATATCGGCGTGGCACCGTCCTGTGGAAACAAGAACAACGAGCATGGCGACACAAGGGGAGGGGGGTTCGAGGGAAGGGGGGAGGGCGGGTGGGGAGGGGGGGCATTACAAAACATAACCGGTTACTCGGGTGGGGAGGGGGGAGCGGGTGGGCGGGCATAAGCAGGGGACGGAAGCGCCAGGGCGATGTAGCGCATCCGAGACCGAGGCCGAGCCAGAGAGCGTGCGGCTAGGCGGCGAGATTGCGGCGCGGCCTCCCTTGCCTCATGCCAGCAAGCGCGAGCAGTTGCAGGAGGCCTCAGAAGGAAGGGGACAGCGCGAGCAGCTGCAGGAGGCCTCAGAAGGAAGGGGACAGCGCGAGCAGCTGCAGGAGGCCCCAGAAGGAAGGGGACAGCGCGAGCAGCTGCAGGATGCCCAGGAGGAAGGGGACAGCGCGCACGAGTGCCCCGGCGGATGACACCCCTCTCACATCCAGCGGTAAGTTCTTGTCCACACCGGCCTCGATGAGGACCTGGACCACCTCCACGTGCCCCGCCAGTGCGGCACTGTGGATGGGGGTGTAGCCGCCCTGCAAGTGCCGGGGCGGGGGGGGTCGTAGCAACGCGTGTAGAACGCAGGAGCACGGGTATTGGATAGGGCGAGCAGGTGAGACCGGTTTGGAGCGCAGGCAGGTGCGGGCGGCGGGGCCGGAGGCGGGCGGGGTCAGGAGTGGGTCTGGAGTGGGTCTGGAGCGGGGCGGGCGGCGCGGGGTGGGGGCAATAGAGCTCCGCGTGGGGTGGGCGCGTGTGTGTGCACGGTCCCACGTCATGCACTCAGCAGGCAGCGGGTGATGCGGCTGCCCGCGCGAGCGAATGAGGCCCCGCCCCCACCAGAGCAAGCAGACCGTGATGGTGTGTCCTGCTGTGCACTGCATCCTGTGCCACCCCCCCCTGCTGTCTTTCGTATCCCCAACCCAGTTCTCCAGCATGCATCCCAAAACGTCTGTTCTAAACGGTTCTTTCTGGAATCCACGGGTCTTCCTCGAGCCCGCTGCTGTCCGAGTTCGTGACCCCCCGCCCGCTGTGCGCCAGGGTGCACGTCTCCAACGCCACCGCCACACCGTCCACCTCCCACAGGCCTGCCCTCACTGCCTCACCTTGAGCCTGATCAGCTTGTTGGCGCCCTTGGCGATCAGGGCCTTGACCACCTCCGCCCTGTTGCACTGAGCGGCCACGTAGATGGACGACGCACCGGTCTGCAGGCCGGAGAGGCGGGGGCGGTGGGGGCACATTGCCGCAGTAGTGGACATTGTGGCCATGCAAGGCGCGATGGGGACAGCCGTTGGGCCGTTGGGTAGCATGGGTGGCTGGTCGACCCGCCGGCACGACAATTGCAGGCGGCGCTACGCCTGGTGGTGGTGGTGGTGGTGGTGGTGGTGGAGGTGCCCAGTCCGCGTGTGGTGGCCCTGGGCCCGCCGGCGCACGGAGGGACCCAGAAGGAGGTCTCCGTCGCTGCCACACTCCGGCACTTGGCGCACTCTTGTCGTTCACAGCAACGTTCAGACAACAACAAATAATCGGTGGGGCAAAGTAACGGCGGCGCAGTGGCGCCGCCAGGAAGCAGTGAGCTTCCGCGGCCGCGTCGAAGCCGCACGACAAAAAACGCACTGTACGAACGTACGAGTGCACACCTGGAACCTAGCCTCAATGTCAGCTCCCGCCTCCAGCAGGACCTCCACTGTGGCCAGGTGGCCCCCTTCGGAAGCGACGTACAACGGCGTGGACTGGTCCTGTGTGATGTCGAAGGACAACGAAAGGGACAAGGAGCGCGCGCGTGTGTGAGCAGCAGCACAGTGGAAGGTGTGGTAGGGCCGCTCAGCATCGTGCGGTGGTCACCGGTCATCAAGCACCGTCGTGACCCCCAATACGCGCGTCATGAGCAGCGCCCGTGCAAGTGCTGTGACGCGGCCCCCTCCACCCGCACACAGCATGCACCCTTGCGGGCCAGGATTCCAAGTTTTCTTCCGGATCAGCTCAAGCGGAACACCCCATCGGGCCCCATGTCCGCCGCATTCAAGCGGAAACACGTCCTCGAAGCATTCCCCCCCATTACAATCTTCTCTCTTTCTCCTACGCCGTTTCCACGGGCTTCTTTGCTGTCCTGCCCCGTCCGGCCACCCAGAGGACCCCCACCATACCTTGCGTGCGGCATTCACGTTGGCCTTCCCCGCAATCAGCGCTTTCGCCACCTCCGGAAAGTTGCGTTGGGCGGCGATGTACAAGGGGGTGCCGCCACTCTGGTAGCCATGAGGCGGCGTTCAGGCGGGGCGCGGGCGCGAGGGCAACCGATCAGCAACAGGGCCAGCAAAGTTGTGGCAGAACCCGAGAAGTAATGGCAGAACCCGACACCCTAACGGGGACTGTGCCCCGCCCGGCAGCGCCAGCGCGGGTAGCCGCATCCGGTGCCGCCAACGGAGTCGCCGCGAGTTCCAGGACGCGAGAGTGGACCGGTGTGCGATGATGCCTCACATGTTGACTGCCGGGCAGGTGACCGCTCCCGAGCTCTGGCACCGATAGGAAGACAAGACATGACAGGACCCCCATCCCGACCTCGACCGCGAGCACGTGCAGGTGCAGGCAGGCAGGCACGCAGGGCCAGGCACCTGGCACCGGTGACGTGTCTCCCACGTACCTGCATACATCTATCAATCTTCGCCCTGGCTTTGATGAGCTCCTTCAAAAATTCCAGGCGACCCTTCTCGGCGGCGATGTACAGCGCCGTCGCTCCGTCCTGCAGCGGTGGGGGAGGGGGAGGGGGAGAGGGAAGGGGAGGGGGAGGTTATGTGTGTGTCCCGCCGCAAGGAGGAGGTGCACGCACTCCGCGTTTCCTTCACAAGCGGCCCACAGCGCCAGGCCGCGAGAGACACCATTTGACCTTGTTGCATCGACAGCCGAATCCCAACCAGCTGCAACCCTGCACGCCACCAGCCTCACCTTCAACTGTTGGTCCACGTCCGCTTTGGCGGCCAGGAGCATTTTCATCGCCTCTATGTGGTTATTCAAGACGGAGATAATCAGCGGCGTGTCCCCTTCGGGCTGCGGGTGAGCGGGTATGAGCGGGTATGAGCGGGTATGAGAGGGTATGAGAGGGCATGAGAGGAAAGCCGTGGATGAAAGGGTATGAGAGGAGAGCTGTGGGTGAAAGGGCGGCGTTTACCGGTCAGGTGTTCAGGTTAAGGTGGCGCACGGATGCGGACACCAACCTGCAATGTAGGAGCCTCCCCCCCCCTGGAGCACCTGACCGCGGACCCCAACCCGCTCACTTTGATTGCAACGTCCTTGTTGGCGCCCGCGTCCAGAAGGACCTGCAAGCTCGCCGTCTTGCCCTTCTCGGCGGCCATGTACAGCGGCGTGGCGCCGTCCTGGAGTGCACCGCGGCGGCAGCAGGGGGACAGCAGTGGGGCAGGGGGACAGCAGTGGGGACCCCCCCGCCCACACCAGCAGCTTTCACAGAGAGCTGCACGTAAACCGGGGGCTGCGAGTCCGGGGGCTGCGAGTCCGGGGGCTGCGAGTCCGGGGGCTGCGAGTCCGGGGGCTGAGAGGGAGGCCCATGGGTCTGAGCGCTGGACTGCTCCATTGGAACACATCTGGCACACCTGGCTAGGTCCCTCACCTTCAATGTGGCTTCCTTGTTTGCCCCCACCTCCAGCAGGTACTTGGTCAGATCCGCGAAGCCGTTCCGGGCCGCCATGTGCAGCGGCGTGGAGCCGTTCTGCGGCAGGGAGGGAGGCAGGGAGGGAGGCAGGGAGGGAGGCAGGGAGGGAGGCAGGGAGGGAGGCAGGGAGGGAGGCAGGGAGGGAGGCAGGGAGGGAGGCAGGGAGGGAGGCAGGGAGAACACACAGCGGGATGAAGCTGGACGTCCCGGACAGTGGTGCTGGCGGTCGGGGGGCATCGACCGGGTTTCTGAGGCACCGCTGGGAGCCGAGTACACGGTTTGACCGGGCAGAGAGAGGTGTGGGCCTATTGTGGAGGGTTACTGCGCACAGGGAGGGGGCAAGGGGCCGCATGTCTGGGACAAGACTGTGCGCGTACAGGACAGTTTCTCGGGGTAGGGCCGGGTGGGGTGGGGAGGGGCCGGGTGGGGTGGGGAGGGGCCGGGTAGGGTGGGGAGGGGCCGGGTAGGGTGGGGAGGGGCCAGGTAGGGTGGGGAGGGGCCGTCAGGGCCGCGGGTTCAGGCAGCGCGCCCTTTACCACCTGCGTTACCTGCCCGCTACGTCGGCGCGTGCGCCCTGCAGTCAGGCTCGGGGGCGCAAGTGGGCCCTGCGCGTCAAACCCCAGTGGTGCTGTCTGTGCCACGCGAGATGTCCCGTCCCCAACCGATACATGCGCACGGGTTACCACAACGCCCAGTGGGCCCCAACCCGATGCCAACCTACTCGCAACTGCACAACACCACTGCACAACACCACTGCACAACACCACTGCACAACACCACTGCACAACACCACTGCACAAACACCTCCTCACAGTTGTGGGCGCGTGAACGTTGGCGCCGGCCGCCACCAGGGCCCGCGCCACCTCCAGGTGCCCCTTCATGCACGCGGCGTAGAGAGCCGTGATGTTCTCCTGTGGGTGGGTGGGTGGGTGGCGGCGGTTGGTACGAGGGGGCGGTTACGGCGGTTGGTGGCAGCAGCCACACGTGGGGTGTGGCTGCTGCCACGTTAGAGACGTTGGAGACTGAACCCAGCCTCGGAGGGGTCGCTCGTCAGCCGCACGCGCCCCTTCGCGGCCCAGCACCTGGGCGCCCAAGGCTGACAGAGTCACATCTACTGAACACGCAGCCGCCCAACCAGGGCCAGCGCCGACGCACCCAACGCTCCAACCCCACCCTCCAACCCACCACTATACCCAACACATCCGAACAACACCTCCTCATCGCATCCTCCTGCCCCCCGCACGCACCTCCTCCTCCTTCACCATCAGCACGTTGGCGCCCGCCTTCAGCAGCTCCTGCACCTCCTCGAGGCTGCCCTCCTCAGCGGCCCTGAACAGCTTCGCATCGTTCTCGTCTACGGGCATGATCTTCAGGATGCCTAGCCGCCCAGCCAGGCCCAGCATTTGAACCCGGTGGGCTCCAGCCACTCGAGCCAGGTCCTGCAGCGCCTCCAAGAGCCCCGCCTGCGACAGCTGGTCCAGCTGCTTCCAGCAAAAGTAGCTGTAAACGGCCCACACCTTGTCGCCCTCGTTCCACGCCTGGTAGATGCCGGTGTGCGCTTCCTCCATGTACGACAGCAGCCAGGACCTGGTGGGGGCCTCCTGCAGGATGCTGGCGGACTGCCACATGCCGGCGGCCATGTCGAAGAGTTGCGCCACCAGGTCCTCCAGGCCCTCAGACACGAGCATGCTACCCGTCTGGACGGCCACAGCCAGCGGTGCGAGGATGCTGTCCAGGAGCTCTCCGGTTTCCCGCCCCAGGATCTTCTTGTAGATCTGCGACGCGGTCTTATCTTCCGTGCTCTTCAGCATAGCGTCCACCACCATGCCCAGCCAGGCCTCTAGCGACAGCCAGTTGCACAGCTGCTCGCTGCGCCCGTGCCGCGCCATTCGCTCCGCCAGCGTCCACACTCTGCTGAAGTATTCTCTGCCCGCCACCATCTCCCGAGCCAGGATGCCGTTGACAACGCTGGCTGCCAGCGCGCATTGCGACGACTTGTGCGAGCGCTTCTTCAGGCACCTCGCCGCCTTGACTAACAGCAGCCGCACAACGCCGTCCGCTGGGATGGGGTGGAACGTCGGGATGATGACCATGGCTCTGGCGCGCGCGTAAAATACCTTGCTGCGCATCACCTCCACCATGGAGTTCGCGCTGTACTGCGGCACGCAGCACCAGTCGATCCACACGTACACTATGCCGTGGTCCTTAAGCCTGGTCAGCGCTTCGCACAGCTCCCGGAACTGCGCTTCCAACATGGGTGAGAAGCCACGCTCCAGCTTGGCCGGCTTGCTGGCTCCCCACCTCCAGCTGAGCACGGCGGTCTGGTCCCAGAGGTCCTCACCCACGTCCACGTACGGCACGTTGACACACGCGGACGCGGCGATGTCCTCGTACACTTTCACGTTCGGCCATGACAGCAGATTGACAATCTTGATCAGGCGCATCGGCGCCTGTGCAAGGATAGCTGGCATTCCATGATGCAAGTCGGACACGCAGTCCGGCAGGTCGTCCAGGGCCTTATTCGGAGGGATGCTGGCCAGCAGGTTCTGGGGGGCCAGGGGTGTGTGTGAGCGAGGGGAAACCGGGGCGCGGTTGGTAAAAGGCGCGGACGTGTACGGCAGCCACGCCCACTGCTCCATGCATGCCGCGCAAGGAGTAAGGTGTGCTCAGAGGGTAGGCGTGACGCGCCAGTGCGGCTGAATGCTGCGGGGGTCAAGGAACCCGGCACGGTCCTGATTCTCGTGCAGGGACGAGGGATCACGGCAACGCGGCACAGCGCAGCACAGCGCTGTTGTGAAACGCCGGCAGCCCCCGGAAGCCGTTGCGGGCAGGTGGGTCAGAATATGGCATCAGCTGCCATAGTGAGGGCCGCAGTGAGCGATGACATGAGTTGGAGGAGGGAGAACGCATAGGTTTTGGGTTTTGCGAGCGGGCGTCGTTGGACTTCGTCCGGATGGCCGATCTGGCGAGGTGGCGGGTCGCAAGAAAGGACGGCAGACCACACGCTGGGAGTCGCTTTTGGGCCTGGCTATGTTAAGAGCAGGCTGCCATGGTTGTGGCTGTACGAAGCTATCAGCCGGACGGCGCACACAGGGAACTGCTGTGGACAATATTGACAAATTTAGGAGGTACACGGTATTTAACTTAGGTGAACGATCGAGTAGAGAGGCCCCGACAACTGGACGGAAAGGGACCTACCTCATCCCTAGGCGGTAGGACAGGCGCATGTCGCGCTGACGCGTCCTGCGAAATAAACCAGCATCGCAGAGGTAAGGGTGCTTATTTATGCACGCGAGCGCCGAGGGTGACGAAACGATGGGGAAGGGACCAACAGGAATCGCGGCCCCATAAACTTGCAACTCGCTACTTACAACTGATGCTCCACACCCCATTGCTAGCAAGAAGCTGCAGGAATTGCTGCAAAGTGGCTGCTTCTATATCATGAAGTCCTTAGAGGCACGACGGTGTGTAGAAATGATACATGTCTACTTGTTTAACGGTGTCCTTTCTCCTGTAGTGAGGATGCTACTGACTATCAATGTGTGGACGAAGCAATGTATGCTACTCAGGTTGGAGGCGCCTTCGAAGCCCTCATATCCTGCGCACGCCATGCAGACGCTATGCTTTAAACAACACTGTGGATCGAAGCATAGTGCAGAGATGCAATTTCCGGTGGTGTGCAATGCGCCTCGAAGGCCAAGGAGGACAAAAAAGAATGTCTAGTGTACGACCGGAACCCCTCCTCTTAATAGCCAAACCCATCAGGCCAGACCATTACAAAACGGAGTCATCGAGTATGATGTGCGCAATATGGCTATATGCAGTGTATCTGATGGCTGGCAAGTCCCATGCACTGTCATTTGCGGCTCTGTGCCCCGTCCAGTTCCCGCTCGCCCCTGCACGCATAATGCTTCCACCTGACAACATCCAATTGATGAGCGTATTGTTTCCTTGCCAACTACTGGAGGGTTGCGCCGTTGCCGCGCGCCGTTGCCGTCATGGACGTTTTGCTGGCACTGGTTCCGGAGCCGCGACACTTGAGGTTGTGCCCGTGAGCTATCGCATGATGAAAGTGCATGCTGAATAATGAAAATGGTTTCAGCTCGTCTCGTTTAAAATGGGGACACGTGTGATCGTCGCTGGGGTCAGTTAAGGTAAGCTACAGCCCCGCCTGCCAGCAGCAGCAATCCCCGAGGCTGTGGTCACACCCCCAGTGCACCCAGCGACAGGTCAAGGGCAGAAGAACCACGCCCAGGAATGATAGCACAAGTACTCTACAGCCCCGACGCATTTGGACAAGTCACTGAGCACGCCATGGCGCCACACCGTGTTTGCGGCTCGGCGTGCAACGAGGCAATTGAAGGTGCTTCTGCCCCGCCAGCTTGCATGTCCATGTCCATGCTTTCCAGGGCTCCTGCGGTTCTGGAGCCGTCCAGCCGATCAAGCAACGGCTAGCATGCAGCTTTGCAGGACTTATATTGTCTCTGGCTTGTCGAAGAAGTCCACCTAGTGTGTGGACGTGTCAGGGTTGGTGTCCAAGGGAATTCGGACATCTCATGACCTTTCCGATACATCACTAGCAAGGGGAGCAAGGGGATAAAAGCATAAAACCGTCCTTCACCGCAATCGACCATTGCCACGAGCCTCGGCTGCCAAGAAGCGATTAGGCATCGCCGGGATCTTGTCACGTGTAAAACGTGGGTATGAAAACTGTCTTGTCGGTGCTTGGACCTGACGTATTGGTCCAGCGCCAAACCGCTGTCCCGAACCATCGACCCGCGGGTCTCTTTCGCAGTGCCTCTGTCCCCCGTCACCGCCAGGGCTCAACTCCCACTGCCACACAACCCTCGGGCATCGGCGACAATCCCTATGAACATAACAGAAAGTCATGCAACATCAGTCATGCCACATCAGTCATGCCCGGTCGGGACAGCAACGCCCGTTACTACTCGGCCGCTGCAGGGGCCGCCCACTCCCCCCGGTCGGCATGCACGTCAGCAGCGCCAACACCGACCTGCGGGGGCCCTCCGGCTCCGGCATCTGCCACCGCGACCGCTTCCGCTTCATGCCCGCCGCCTTGCCGCCCGCCGCGCCCTCCTCCGCCTCACCTCCCGCAGCCGCCTCATCACCTGCCGCCGCATCCCGCCCCAACAGGGCGGCATCTGGGGCGGGTGCTGGGGCCGTCATCAAGTCCAGCAGCTGCGAGATGTCTCCGTCCGATAGCGGTCGTGCCAGCCGCCGCTGCTGCGACTCGAGCGCCAGCACCACAGGCCGCACCGCGGCAGCAAAGTCCCCTCGCGAGGCTTCCGGCAGCGCGTCCCAATCCGCCGCTGCCGCCCTGGCGTTATGGCTTGCGCGAGCAGCAGCAGCAGCAGCAGCGGTGGCGGCCTCAACGGTATTCCCAACCCCGCCATCACCACCGCAACCCTCATCATCGTCGCCGCCCTCGCGCCCGCCCCCCCTTCGTTCCCCGCCCTCCCTCTCCCCTCGCTCCCCGCCCTCCCCCCCTCGGTCCGCGCTTCGTCTCGCCGAGTGCGCCTCTGCCGCCTCCGCCGCTGCCGCGCTCTGCTCGTCCATCACGTGACACACAAGGACTACGAAAATGCGCCGCGTCAGGGCTTCGAGGACGCCGCACGTAGGAGGCTCCAGCGCGGCGGCGCCAGCAGCAGCTGCAGTGGGGGCTGCATCGAGGACGGGAAGAGGGCCGTCCAGGGGCAGCGCGTCGTCTAGTGCCTGGAGCGGCAGCCCTGGGTGGAGCACCTGCGGCAGGGGGCGGGGACAGGACGGAGCGATTTCTTCAGGGCCGGAAACCATCTTGCGTCTCCCCGGATTGGGCTGCAGGCGTGACTACACCACCGTTGAGAGACACTCTGCAGGGCGAGGTTTCTACGAATGGTGTCACGCCTCGACTGCGTAGTTACGAGTGGTGTCGCGCTCTGATTGGGGAGTCTGCTAAGAGCATCGTTGCTTAACCCGCTGCAAGCCTGCAACAGGCTGTATCCCTCCCTTTGGGCTGCTTCAGCCTGCTGCGGCTACAGCAGTCTGGGTGCAGAGGTTCTACGGCATTTCTGTACCTGTACCACGTCGCGCATGGCGATTATCCCCTTCCGTGCGGAGAAGGCCACTGCAACACCCGCCGCAAATGCAAGGACGGCCTGTCGATGGGATGGGGAGGAGGAGGAAGCAAGAGGACGGAGGGGGGAGGGGGGAGGGGGAAGCCGCGGCCGTGAAGCTTGGCGTCGACAGAACCCGCACATCAGCAGCCCAAGCCCATTCCTAAATCGCATGCAATAGGCATGTCGATTATCCTACTTTCCGGCCTGCGCTAAACGGTGTTTCCCACCACGGGAAATGGGACCGACCTACCTGCTTCCTGTCCACCAGTTCGTCCAGTGGATCGGCCGGCATAATGATGTCCTAGAGGATGATTTTTAAGCAGCGCCGTTGCAATAATGTAACCGCGGGCCGCTGGCGCGAAACACTCCAGAGCGATGAAACGCGACGATTGCAAGCTAATAGACTACGTGTGCGCAGAACATGAATTTCCGTCCGAAGCGCTGGATGGCCGTGCGCCGCTAGGAAGCTGGTTCCAACACCGGTCGCCCAAAACGAACTTCCAGTTACCCAAAAGGTGTAAAGGATTTACCGTGAAACTGTTTAATAGCGCAAATATTTTCCTTCATTGCCCCTTGCAACATTCTAGTTCAATTGGTTGCCACTTGCCAAGCCACGAGGTGCCACCAGACAATTGCTTGGATGGTTTACGGGCTGCACTCTAGAACTTTTAAAAGCATTCTGGTGCCGCGATTAGGGCTGCCGCCTGAGTTCGTTCGGAGTTGTCGCCCATGTCGTGCCGGTGTCGTGCGGCCGACGGCAAGGGCTGTTTCCCTCCACGCCTTCAGCGGACCAGAAGCAGGTCCAGGTCCATCAACTTATGGCCTGTCGCCTGTTGCGCCCATCTCAGCGCGAAATGAGACGTACACAGGCGCCGATGGCTTTGCGGTCCCCGCTCTCGCGGCAGGCTGCGTAGCTCCCGCAGCGGCTATTGGTAGCGGGAGCCGCAGTGCCAGTGACGCCACGAACGGTAGCCACGGCGATTCGGAGCCGCTAGACCTGCGCCACTGCCGGCACTTCATCAACCTGACTAATGGTATTGAGGCGCTGCCCATGCTGCACGAGCTTCAGTTACCGTACAGGTATGACACGTCACGTTCAGCCGTGCCAGCTGATGCGAGGAACTGACGCTGGCCAGGCGCCTTCCCTGGGCGCCTTCTGAAGTGAGCGGCCGACGGCCCCGCACCACCCCGCACCGCAGCTAATGCCCCGCACCGCATTGGTCCGGTGTGACAGCATGGCAGGCACGAGCACCTATTGTGTATACCGTCCGGCAATGTGGCAATGTACGGCATACGGCGTACGGAACTGCTCCTCCGGCTTGCCCTAGCCCCGTTCCTGGCCGGGACTAGGGCCAGGCGGAAAGGTACTGCGGGTGCTGCAGGGGTGGCCTGCAAACACTCGAGCCTTATAGGACCGAGCCGAAGATGCTGATGGCGAGAAGCATAGGCTAGCGTCCCGCGCGTCTCCGAAACCAGCACACACCCAACCCCTTTTGCTGTCCCGTATATTGTTTCCAAATGGACCCTTAACCCCTCCCTTGCCCCTCACCGCCCCATTGGCCGCTGCACACCGCGCCCCAGCGCAGTTTCGTGCGGATCCAGAGCACTGCCTGCGAACAACAGAATCTGGAGGTACGGCACAGCCGCGCAGGGCAGGGCGCAAAATCCGCTGCCTGCCGTACTCGATGCGGGTGTGTCATACGCGGGCCGCCCATTCTGCCACCTGAAGCTTTGTTCGCTGCGAGGGAGTCGCCCGCCTGACTGTGCACCTGTGCACGTGACTAACCCACCCACCTGCCTGCCTCCCAGGCTCTGATGGCGGAGCTGGACGCCAACTTTCTGATCAGCCTGGCGCTAGGACACTGGTGGGTCTACGGGTAGGCGTGTGTGCGACCCACGGGTCGGCACCAGCCGATTCAGGCGGGTCAATACACCCGTAGTCCTAGTTCCATTTCCGTCGTGTTTTCCCAGGAGATTGGGGGAAAGGGGGCCCTGGGCCAGTGGCTGCGGCAGAATGGCCTATCTGTGAGGCTGTAGAGGGAATGGCTCGTCAGGGTTGTGAGGGGAGGTCGTGGCTGTCACGTGGCAAGGGCCCCCGACATACACCCCAGGACCCCCCGGGGCCCTGTGGGACGGAACTTACTGCCCGGCATGAGTCCTGCTCGGCCTGAGCGGGCAGCAGCTGCCGGGAGCACCTCACGGACCCGCACCCACTTTCCGTCCTCTGTTACCCGCTGATGCAACCGCCGATACAACGATCACGTGGTTGGTCTCGGGACGCAGCTGCCTGGTGTACGACTGCGGCAGTCGCAGCCGCAACGGCAACCCGCGGGCCCTATGGTACGGATTAGAGTTCGTCCGGTACACTCTTACCAAGGTGAGGGCCCGTTCCAGCTGGCGGGGGGGGGAGTCACTGATGCGTTCCGCATGACTTGATGCCCGGAGGAGGCTGGTGTCAGAGCTCCTCAGTCGGTTCATGGGACTGGTCGGTTCATGGGACTGGTCGGTTCATGGGACTGGTCGGTTCATGGGACTGGTCGGGGACTTGGGGGATCCAGAGGTGCCAAGCCCTCTTATTGAGGCCAACGCACCAGATGGCGACGCGTTTAATGCCCCAGTCGTCGGACTCCCTTCCAACCCCGCACGCTTCACCCCGCTTCCCTCGTGTCTGTGCGCCCTCCGTGCCGCTGGTGCTGGGTCCATGCAGATCTGGCTGCGGCGGCCCTGCCCTGCGCTGCTGCGGGGCAAGAACGTGGCGCGGACGTTCGACCAGCACATCCGGGCGTTCCACCAGTCAACGACCAGGCGGCTGCGGGTGGGTGGGTGGCTGGGTGGGTGGGTGTGGGCGGGCGAGGACTGCCGGGAGGGAGTGGGGCAAGGCAGCTGCTCCCGGTACTCAGTCCTCCACAGGACGGTAGTGTACAAGGAGTGTCCCAAACTTCGTCTCGTCGGTTTCCCTTCTCTCTTAAGTGCCAACCTACGGATTTCCTCTCGACCCGCTTTCAAGGACCCGCCCTGGCACACTCGCTTCCATGCCTTGAACGGGAGCCACATGCCGTCCCCCCAAAACCCTAAACCCTATACACTGGCACCCGCCCTGCAGTACTACGCCAAATACCTCCCGCCCGCCACCGGCGGCGATGATGGCCTCCGGCTGCAGCAGCTGCGACTGCACGGCGTGTGTCGTACCACAGTCCATGACGAAGACACTGCCTTCTTCGTCGGCCTGCTGCACAGACACCAGCTGATGCAGCTCGCCGCACCGCAGTCTGCGGGTCCGGCTCCCCAGCAACTGCAGCTGCCGGGGCTGCAGCAGCAGGAGCGGCCAGCTGGGCCTGGATCGGACGGGGACGAGGCGCCTCGACACCCATCGCTGTTCGCAACAACTGATTTGGCAAGACATCCTCAACCCGAACATGTTGTGTACCCAAAACACTATGATGGGGCTGGCAGCACTAGTAGCAGCAGCACCACCACCACCAGCACCCCCGCCAGTAGCGAGAGCGCTGGCGGTGGTGACGATAAGACGGCCATCACCGGCGTGCCACCACACTGGGGTGGCTGCGGTCCCAACCAACACCACGACGGCAGCGACAGCAGCAGCAGCAGCAGCGGGGCTAGCAGAAGCAGTAGCAGAAGCAGTAGCAGCAGCGTGGCGAGCAGTAGTGAGGGGACAAGATGCGGGTTCAGGACCGGTGTCAGGGGCGACCGGCGGCTCGGCCTACATGGGGATTGCGGGTCTGATGTCGCTGCTGGGGGGGTGCCAGAAGGCGCTGCTGGGCGCGATGATGACAGGGGCGGGTCTGCGCGAGGTGGTTGCGGGGGTGCAGTCGCAGGTGCTGGGGGCAGTGACGGGGTTGGTGCTGCGGCACTGGCATGCGCGCAGATTGCCACTGCACCTGGGAGGGTCGACGGAGGGCCCAGGGGGGAGGCGGATGAGGCAACTGGTGAAGGCGGCAAGCCGTGCGACATGGGCAAGCCAGGAATGAGGAGCGAGACGGATGGTGAGGGCATTCTGGCGCAGTACGGCTTTGAGCTTTTTCGGCGGGGGCTTTCACCAGCGGAATGGGCCGCCAAGCCGCCCGCCTAGAGTGAACCCGCAGCCTTGCATGGGGGGCTGCTTCTGTTTTGGCGCCCAGCTACCCAGGCACCCCTCGCTGCAACATGGATCCTGGAGCCAAACTGAACCTTCACTTCAGGAATTCAGTTGCTAATCGGTGCAACGAATGGTGCGCACGGAAAGAACACGGGCCTAACCGTGTCTCAGGGTTACATGGGAAAGCATAGTAGACGCTGGCCCGGTGTAATGTGCCTTGTAATGTGACGCCCACAGAAGACAAGTCGCCGGCCAATGTTTTGATATTGAACCGTTGTTCACAGTTAGCCGTATATGGTGTTTCAAGTAGGCGTGGCTTTACCAGAGTCGATGCCAGAACGCAATTGCGTGCTGCCCACTGCCATTGTCGTTTGATCCCGGCATATCCAGGGGTCGCACCGGGGTCCAGACCTGTCCAAAGCACTGATTCATGAGAACCCGGGAAGTTAAGAGATGGAAACGGTAAGCAAAGCGGTAAGTCCGACATCGAACCCTCGATATATCCTAGCATGAACAAGTCGCCTTCCGCGGAAGGGGGCCCTCGCAATACGTGTAGGGGTGGCGGTGTGTGTGGGGAGGGCGAGGCGAGTGGGGCGGGGCGGGGCGGGGGGTTCGAGGGAAACCCGTGGATGTCCGAAAAAATCGTTTAAAACAGAAGTTTTGAGATGCATGCGGGAGAACTGGGTTGGGGAGGGAGACCCGTGGATGCCCGAAAAAAACCGTTTAAAACAAAAGTTTTGAGATGCTGGAGAACTGGTTTGGGGATACTAAAGCCGAAGGTCGTAATATGACCTTTGGCGGCTAAGCTATAGCGGCTACGGCGAGACGAAATGAAGCGAGGACCCCGCGCGACGCACGGAGACTTTCCGCAGAACCGGTTTTGGGCGCTAGCAGGAGAACTGGGGGAGTTGGTGAGCTATGGGAGAGCGGACATCGCGGTCCGGTCCCAGTCCCGGTCCCGACCCGCCCGAATACCGACCAGATAGTTGTTGTAACGGTTACAGTGGGTTCCAGACCAAGAGGTAGAACCATCGGGCGCATCGCCTGACACTGAACAAGACGGAGGAAACAAAAACCGACCTGCACCGAAACAAAGGCAAACCACCAGAACACCAAATTGACAGGCCGTAGGCATACAGAGCAGCAGCCAGCACCCCAGGGGGGATTTGCACTAGAGGCTCCCCTATCAGGAACTGGCCACCAACCAACCTAACAGCCCAGCACCCGACGAACCAGTGAAGCGCCGCAACGACGCAAACATCGGAACCAGCCACCTTTCATCCCATAAGGCACGGACCCCTAGCAGGGCTCAACACGCCTATATAGCCAGAAAGTATGAAGCACGGGAAACCCCGCTCCCCAAGACAACCCGAGCCGATCAGGAATCCACCAATACCTCAGCCGGTCCCCCCGCACACAAGGCGATTGGCGACAACCCGCAAGAAAGGATGCCGAGGCCCCACTGCATCCCAGTCTTTCTGGGGAAGCCCCAGCGCAGCAAAGCCCCTCAGAAGGGCCCAAAACTCCACCACCCCACGGCGAACGGCACGATCCAGAAGACCACTACCCGGAGTAAGAGGGGGACCACCAGCCCCCGCCCTTTTCAAGGCCGCGGCCATAAACCGGCGCCCCACCTCCATGGCAGTAATAGCCGCCAGGACTACTACATCCCAGACGCAGGACTGTACCCCGGTAGGTGCTTGCACCAACCAAACTTGCGCCCGTGTCACCCCTGCACCGAGCTGGGTCTCGAGTTGGGCAATCACTGCTTGAGCCACGGGGCAGAACCAAAAGTGGTGTAAGCGGGGGTTACCCGCCCCTGGAGACTCTCCAGCCGGCACACCGCACCCACAGGGGGCTGCTGCTGCCGTCCGCATATGAGAATTCCCGAGGAGGGGGATCCCATCCACAGCCAACCGCCACCATCCCTCCTTATAGGCCGGCTCCCACTTCATGCCAGACCAGAGCCGCCGGAACACTTGCTGCAAGGCATTCAAGGCCGCTGGCAGGACAGGCCCGGTACCCCCAAGCACTTCGCGCACAAACATCTCATGCGCGGCCCCCCGGGCGTCCGCGAATTCGACCCGTTGCACAGCCGTCCCAACCCGAACAGTCATATCCCGCAGCGCCGCCAGTGGCTCCCCCCCGCCCAACCGCCACCCCAACCGTGCGGTGAGCATGGACCCCACTTCCTCTATCCCAGGTAGAACGTGGGGTATACCCTGGGAGGAAACCGGCATCACCAGTGCCGCTGCCTGCTTCCACGGGGTTGGCACCTCGGCTAGCAACACTTCCAGCGCCCCCATACATTCCCGCCACCGATCAAGCCCCAGAAACGTCTTCGCTGCTCTTGACCGCGGATCTAAGACTCGGACGACGAGCCCCCGCCATCCCGCTGGCCACGCCGTCTGCACCGCCGCCTCGGACGCAACTAAGAAGTCCCAAAGTGCATCACGAGCCGTCAGAACATCGCCCAACGTCTTAATGGTCCAGCACCCCACCAGTTCTGGGTGTAAGTATTCCAAGCCCGGCCTCCTGCCGACCACCATCTGCCCAGACTGGCAGGCTGGGAGGAGCGGGTTGCCCCAAATCGGCACGTGCAAACACCACGGGCCTGGCACCAGCGGCTCGCTAGCGATGTCTTGTACAGGGGGCAAGGCCGCGAGCGCCGTGATCACCCGTCGGATATCAGCCGGCATCTCGTCCGCTCCCATCCACGGGCCCCTGCCTTGTGCTGTGAGCAGATTCAGAGGTCCAAACGCCGGATGCACCCCCCTCAGGTAAATGCTAAGGCAACTGACCCATGGAGGCCGGCGCTCCCGGGGGCCCGCCATTGCCAGTACAAAACGCAGGGCCCAACCAGCCCAGCGCGCCCATACGTGCTCCTTGAGGGCAATGGCCCCAAAGCCCCCGAGGGATGGGTGCCCGACCAGCAGCCGCTGTGGGACACCTGTTGCTCGGCGCTCCCTAGCATCTGGGGCTAAATCCCGGTCAATGAGCTTCGCCGCCACCCGCTCTAACCCTTCCACTATGGTGTCTGGGGGTAGGCCCCCATGCTCCATGTGCCAGGTGACACGGTGCATCCCATATGCTGCGGCTGCTGTCGCCCTGCCAAACGTGGACAGGCGTAGCCTTGCAATCCGCGAGAACCTATCTACTTAATACCTTGTCCCTTTGTGACTCCCAGTCCAACATTGGGGACCCCCTATGTCAGTAAACGGCAGATTCAGCGCCGTGGCCGACGCTACGACCTTCAACCCACCCATGTCATGCGGGCTAGGTCCCTCGGCGCCAATTGGCAGTAGCTCAACCTTATCCAGGTTCAGCTGTTGCCCAGAGGCTTGAGCATACACCTCCATGGACGCCAGGAAAGCCGGCACTTCCGCTGGTCCCTCCAACAGCACCTGAGTGTCGTCGGCAAACACGCGGGGAACGGGACCTCTTGAGCTACCCTTGAGCGCGCTCCTTACCTTATTGCCTTGAGTTTGCTCTTGAGTTGGACCCTTGAGTATCCCTTGAGGCACGGCCTTGAGCACTCTCTCTTTCGCGTGGAGGATTCAAACCTAAAGGGTTACAGAAAAGGAAAGCCCTCAAGGCCTCCTCAAGGGTGTCCTTAACAGCCTGCTAAAGGCTCGCCGCTAAAGAGTCGCACAAGAGACTAAACTCAACGGACCCCCAAAGAAGCGGCTAAAGGCGAGAAGAAGGAAGCATCTTAACGGACCTCCAAGCTAAGCAAACAAGCATACGAAACGTGAAAATCGCATCGAAATCAGTAAATACCTAGCGCACGCTAGCATACAGCACGTTACCAATTGAGTGTTGGTGTACCAAGTATCTGCCACATGGCACAAGAATGCTTTGTTCAAGTCACCCTGCCCAAGTCACCCTGCCCATGTCAACCGCCAGCTTACGTAACCCTACAAGTCGTCCTGCATATTAGGTACGTGCTTTCTCCACGCCCCCCACTGCCACCGGTAATTTATGGCGTTGCTTCCCGACCGGAGCAGCCCCCCCGCCCCGTGCGGAATTCCGCAGCCGCCTGCTTGGCTGTTTCGCGGGCTCTGCACCATAAGCACCTGTGATCACCGGCAGGGCAAAAAGGCCCCCGGGCCCATCGCTGCCCATTTCCTCTTCATCCCCCGATGCTCCATGGCTGCTTCTCCCGCTCCCGCCACTGCTGCCAGTGCCCTCCTCCGCAGCAGCCTCGTTGCCCTCCTCGACCCGGTACAGCTCCATCCGCTCCTGCAGGCTGAGCGCCTTGTTTGCCCCCAATGCGCCAGCATTCGGGGCTTCGTCGGAGCCTGGGGGAATAGATTGGAACCACAGAAGTAGAGAGTGCCAATCAACACATGAGTACACAAATGATCATGCAATTGACAGCCGTGTCCCACAAACCAATAAACATATGAGTGCATACCCACCTTGACAATAGCGCCTCTTTGCGTTAGGGGATGCCTTCACTGCAACATCATGGAAACATAGAGCATATCAAATTATTATGTCTTACAGCAGAGACCTATATTACTTTAGGCAAAGCAGTCAGCTAATAACGAGAGGCAAAACCCACCTCCGAAGCTCTCCAGGACGACAATGGCCTCCTTAAACTCCAGTTTAAACTGCACCGCCGCGGTGGTTATGTTGCCCGCCCCTACCGCAAGCCGGATGCCAACCCCCCGTTGCTGTAACCAGCAAAGGAGGGCTTGGGCTACAAACAAATACAACAGAGGTGCTAGCGGGCAGCCTTGCCGTACCCCCGCCTCTATAGGTACCAGGCGGGACTTGTGCCCGTTGACCACCGCCAACGACCTGGTGTCGGTTAGTAAGATCCGTGTCCAGGACATCAAACCCGCACCCGCCCCCATCGCCTCCATCGCCTCATACAGGAAGCATCTGTCTACAGAATCGTATGCTTTGGCAATGTCCAGGAAAGCCAGCACACACGACCGACCTTGTTGTGCCATGAGATGGGGAATCTGCCGCAGGAACAGTACATTGCCGTGGCCCCAATACGGCGCTTTGGCAGGAAAGCCGATTGTTCGAGCGAGATAACACCTCCCAATACCGGTCCCAGCCGGGAGGCCAACACCCTAGTCAGCACCCTATAATCTGTACACAGCAGGGTAATAGGCCGATAGCTACCCTGAGCCGTAAGCGCTCCCCGGTTCTTGTACAGGATTGTGATCACGCCATCCAAGAACCCGGGGGGCACCTGGCCTGACTGACCCACTGCCGTGAAGACATCGGCCAACACCGGTGCTATCTGCGTCCGGCATGCTTTGTAGAGCTCTGAGGGAATACCATCCCACCCTGGCGATTTGCCCGGGGTGACGGCCTTCAGTACTGCGGCTACCTCAGCCACCAAGATCTCAGGCGATCCTACACAACACGCCTGCCTGGGCCTCCGGAATACGCAGATCCTGGGCTCGCAGGGCCGCAACGAATGACCTCCTCCCGCGCCTCCGATGACACATGTGGCGGTGCCCTCGCGCCAGTACTCCGTCACCATCTGCGGCAGTCGTGTTGCGTCTGTAACGAGGCGCCCAGTTCCATCCTGCAGCGCTACGTACCACCGCCTGTCTTGCCCTTGGAGGCTGGACTAGCGCCGTAAGCCCGCGACTCGGGCGCTCCCCATCCCGCAGCCACTCTAGCCTGGCCGTACGCGCATCGGCTGTCCCTACCGCACGGGCGGCTGCGGCCACTTCTTCTTGCGCTGCCACCAAACCCTGCCAGGTGCGGGGCCCCTCAGCCGCGCCCTCCTCTACGTCTGCAAACGCTGCCCTGGCCGCCTGAACTGCCACCTCCAACCTGACCCCAGGCCGCATACGTCGCAGCCGGCATTGTCTGTTAAGGGCCCCTGCTAGAGCCCCCATTCTCCGTTTGAACGTCGGCCACCAAGCGAGCAGTCCTGGCAGGTCCGCTACACCGGGGCGGAGGCTGCCCTCCGCCTGCACCCAGTTTAGGGTAGCAGGCCGAAGCCGCGCCGCGCCGCCATGGGGGACGCGAAAGCCTAGCCGCAGGTCCCGCCGACGCCCGCAGACAAGAGTGCAACGACTAGCAAAAAACTACCAGAACAGAGGCCCAACCCAGCGGCGGAACTCACCTGGCCAGGGCCCAGAGCGGGTGGGGAAGGCGGTCGACGCGAAGCATGCGGGCAAGGGGCACCAGGGGGCGTTAGGAGCAACATCCAGGCGCGGAGCGGGTGGACAGGGGTCAAAACAACGAAGAGGCCCCAGCGGCGCGGCGAAAGAGGCGGAGGCAGGGAAGGGGAGGTCGGATATACGGGGAGACGGGTACGACGCGGTCTGGTACGGCGGTGTATGGCGGTGTACGGCGGAGGCCTGCACGACGGAGGAAGTGAGGAAATATGGGGCGTGAAGATGCGGGACAGGGGGGCAAAGCTAGCAGGCGAGGGGGGCAAAGCTAGCAGGCTAGCAGGCGAGGAGGCGGGGGAAGTGGGGCGGGGCGGGGCGGGGGGAGTAGGGCGGGGCGGGGGGAGTGGGGCGGGGCGGGGCGGGGCAAGTGGGGCGGGGCAGCCAGGGCGAGTGGGGCGAGTGGGGCGAGTGGGGCGCCGACCGACGGAGGCACTTGCGCCGATGGAGGCACTTGCGCCATTGCGCCATTGTGGGGCCTGGGCCTAGAACCGACGGAGGCACTAGCGCCATTGCGCCATTGCAGGGCCCGGGCCTCGAACCGCCGGAGGCGCTCACGTTCACGTTCACACTCACGCTCAAGCTCGTGCTCGCGCTCATGCTAAGGGCTGGATTGTGCTCCGATGGAGGCGGGGTGTGCAGGGTGAGGCGGTGTTCTCTCTCTCTCACTCACGCTCAAGCTCACGCTCACGCTCGGGTGGGGTCGGAACATAACAGAAAGTCATGCCACATCAGTCATGCCACATCAGTCATGCCCGGTCGGGACAGCAATGCCCGTTACTACTCGGCCGCTGCAGGGGCCGTCCACTCCCCCCGGTCGGCATGCACGTCAGCAGCGCCAACACCGACCTGCGGGGGCCCTCCGGCTCCGGCGTCTGCCGCCGCGACCGCTTCCGCTTCGTGCCCGCCGCCTTGCCGCCCGCCGCGCCCTCCTCCGCCTCACCTCCCGCAGCCGCCTCGTCACCTGCCGCCGCATCCCGCCCCACCAGGGCGGCATCTGGGGCGGGTGCGGGGGCCGTCATCAAGTCCAGCAGCTGCGAGATGTCTCCGTCCGATAGCGGTCGTGCCAGCCGCCGCTGCTGCGACTCGAGCGCCAGCACCACAGGCCGCACCGCGGCAGCAAAGTCCCCTCACGAGGCTTCCGGCAGCGCGTCCCAATCCGCCGCTGCCGCCGTGGCGTTATGGCTTGCGCGAGCAGCAGCAGCAGCAGCAGCAGCAGCAGTCGCGAACGAGTAAATCCACAAACTACTCCGGCTCCTTGTAACGTTTAACCGTTTCCTCCGTCCCCGAGTCATCTAAACAACCCCGCAAACCACGCATATAATTTATAACGAATCAACAAAAAAAGACCCAACAACACATAATGGTTATTCCGCAACACCGCAGGCAGACCCACCCCACGGGTCTCCCTCGAAATGCCTCCCCGCCAAGAAATCAAATCACCAACTTTGGACCCAATCGCCACATCCACCACCCGTACGCCCCTGACTGACCCCCAAAATAACTATATAAACTGCGCCCAACACCATTTCCAAGTAAACCGCACATAATGAGAGACAAACGCTACTGAATCACTCAGCCTCACACGTTTCCCATATCTACGCCGCCTCTGACGGCTAACAACGAAACAAATTTCTCGCCCTGCCTAGCGCAACCTGACCGTAAGTCCACTCCCGCTCACGCAACGCTGCGCTGCCTGCCTTCTGATCTCCTCACAAACAAACCGGACGCCTCTCCTGCTGCGCAGAAAAATTGGAACACGCGCCAAGACTCTGCACGCCGCCGCCACCCCGACTACGCGCGCCTGTTGTCACGTAGCACCCAGCCAGGTACGCCGACCTAAGTCGCGCTGTCTCACAGCATAGAGACCCTCGCCTATCATAGCTGTAATCCTGTACCAGCACAACCATAAACGTTGAACGACGCATACCGGATATATGTTAGTTATGAACACGCATACACCTAGACCAGACTCTTGTTCCGCAAATAAACCATGACGCTCAAAAACACTACACCAAACGGACTAAAAACGCTCCACATTCCGCATCTCAATCCAACGCAGACACTACCACCAGGACGCTGACCCAGCTAGCCGAGCACCTACAACAGCCGCTATTCGTCACTCCGACCACATGTAAGTCCGCGCCAAAAACCGAACTCCGAGGGCAGGGTTGCGTTGGGAACTGGGTTGCACTTGCATACGGCACTAGTGCTAAAGTCACCTGATGAGGCCCTTTGGCAAGGCCGAAACGCGTCGTGACGTGCCTTGCCCCCGCACTGTGCATGTGTATTGCTTGGCACCTTGCACACCTCGCATGCCATTTGCCCATTCCGTTTCCTACTCTTAGAACTTTACCCTAAGTAAGCCGATACCTAGATCTTTCCGTTTAGTACCTTTACCCTTTCTTTACGTTTTACTTAGTAAACCCGAATAACTTGTAGCTCGTGCATGCTTACATGCATCACTTATCCGATCAATTTCAATAAGTAAACCCGTGCTTTTCCGTGCACAGCCGGCCCCACCCCGACGAGACTACGTGTCTTAAACAATTACCAGCAGCAGCAGCAGTCGTGAACGGGTAAATCCGCAAGCTACGCCCACTCCGGGAACGGCCGGTCTTGAGGCAGTCTTGAGCTTATCTTAATCAATTTTCCAAGCCACATCTTGAGAGGGCTTGTTGAGAGAATACACAAGAACCCAGCTTAAGACCCCGCTGAAGATCCGGGTGAAGTAAACTTCTCAAGATGTTACACACAAGATCCCAGCTCAAGGCTGGGCCTAAGATCCAGGCTCAAGGCATTCACGCAAGCTGACACCTTAAGACCGGGCTCAAGCCTACAGCTGAAGACCCATCTCTAGCCCGCAACTAAGCAGATGCTAAAGACCCATCTCAAGCCCGCAACTAAGCAGATGCTATAGACCCATCTCAAGCCTGCAACTAAGCAGATGCTAAAGACCCATCTCAAGCCCGCAACTAAGCAGATGCTAAAGACCCAGCTCGGCCCAGTCTTCACTTCTTGCGTCCTCCCATAGGTCGACCGATGCGTCATCCCTCTCCTCGGCACCAATACCATCCTCATAACCCTGGCGCTCCTCTGCAAGGATCTGGTCCCAAATTGCTTGGTCAACGTCGTCTACACCTGTGGTGCGGGGCGGCGGTGGGGGAGGCGGGGGCGGTGGTGGTGCAGGCGGCGGTGGCGGGGGGGGAGGAGGCGGGGGCAGCGGCAGAGGTGGAGGTGGTGGGGGCGGCGGGGGTGGCGGTGCGGGTGGCGGGGGGGGGTGGAGGCGGCAGTGGGGGCGGCGGCGGTGGCGGGGGAGGTGGAGGTGGAGGAGGAGGCGGGGGTGGTGGAGGCGGGGGTGGTGGAGGCGGGGGCGGAGGCGGTGGTGGTGGGGGAGGCGGTGGCGGCGGCGGTGGAGGTGGAGGTGGAGGAGGAGGCGGGGGTGGTGGAGGCGGTGGTGGTGGAGGCGGGGGCGGAGGCGGTGGTGGTGGGGGCGGTGGCGGGGGAGGAGGAGGCGGGGGGGCGGTGGAGGTGGAGGTGGTGGAGGCGGGGGTGGTGGAGGCGGGGGCGGCGGTGGTGGAGGCGGGGGAGGCGGTGGTGGAGGCGGGGGAGGAGGAGGCGGGGGATTATTGTGGGTTTAGACGAGCGTGGGATTATCTATCATATGGACGAGGCTCAAATGGCGCGCCTCTCCAGAAGCCAAACAGTGCATCACAAAAAGCGTGCACTCACAGAGGTTAGGGGCCTCGCCAGAGGTTCCACCGGCATGGCTAGGGTCCAGCCGAATCGCAGGTTCGTCCATAATGTCCTCCTCGTAGATGGCACTCGGTGACACCATACCTGCAGCTGCAGGAACTTCTGCACTTGGTCCTGTCATGACCCCGCCATGCGACGAGACACCTGTGAAAATTGCACGGAGAGAGGTTGGGACGTTTGCATGCATGGTTGCACATATGATCAAGCGTGGCAGTGTTATCATATGCTAGGACTGTGGCCATGCTTGTGATTTGGGGGCAGGTGAGAGTGGACCTACCCGGTCCAGCGTGCCCCCTTGTAGACCCGGACGCCAGCTGCGGATCATCCCCACGTGGGCGCTTCCCCGAGGGACCTCCCTCGGGTACCAGCTCGTGGGTTGCTTCCGTGTGCTGAGTAGGGCAGGGAGGGGCAACATCCTCCGCAAACATGCTCAGCAGCAGGGCATTCGACCGCTTGGCTGGTATTCGACCACACTTTGTACGCGATCGACCAGACAGAAGCCCGGCTTTCTCGACCTGGGTGCTAAATATTGTAGACTTCACGGCCACTGAGGGCTCTGACTGAATCGCCTGGTTTGCTTGTTCGTCAGCAAGTGTGGACAGTGTGTCCCTGCCCTTCCGGATCTCTGCCCCTTCCGTACATTCACAGGGCTCATCCCTGTGTAGACATGCCCAGAGGTACACGTATGGGCCTCCACGACAATTTGTACATGTGTAGGTTCCATCTGCATGCTGAACAAACGTTCCGTCCAACAACACTCTTGGCCATACATTGCCGGATTCCACAGGGCAATCACTGAAGACATCCATTGCTTCCTACATGTACAGGTGGAACCGTGGAGGCCATCCCTCAAAGGAAAGTATTCACTGCACGTGAGACCATTCTTTGCCGTAGCTTTTTATAGTAGTGATGATGAGCAGCTCTTGATTTTTCCTGATCCCTGGATCATGATTGTTTCCCCAGGTGTTCCTGTCTAAGAATGTCGTACGCGATAAAGTGTCGCATACGACATGCCACTCCATACTGTGCTGTTTTATGAATCATGAGTCGACAGCGACCAAAAAGTGTTTTTAGCAAAGTTTCTTTTTTATTAGGGAGCCAACCAGGTGACTCAGTCGGAGCCCTTAGTGGCCATGAAGCATGCTATGTTCAACACCGAGGTCGAGACAGCGCTGGCTCGACTTGGGTGCTGAATATTGCACACTTCGTGGCCACTAAGGGCTCCGACTGAGTCACCTGGTTGGCTCGAAGGTCGGGAAATGTGGACAATGAACATGCTTTCCATCCTACAGTGCTCTTGGCCATACGTTGCCGGGTTCTACTATAAAGTTCTGACTATCCTACAGTGATCGGCAGCGTTTTTTGGTAAGGTTTCATTCTTGTAGGCTGGTACGAGCTCTGGGTCACACACTTGTATTCTGTATGAAGCTGTCTGCTCAATCAATATGCAGGTCGCACTGTTGAGATTGTTGAAAATATCTTAGGAACCATCTTGGGTGCGTGCTTGGTAAAGGTTCTTCTGCTTTGGGCACTTGGTCAGGTTCTTGCGTGAAGGTTTCTTAGGGTCAAATATTGGGCTAGCCTTAAGCTCTACTTCTGCTGCATCTTGGGTTGCATCTTCACCGAAGTGCGTTGCCAATGTCTTGCGTCCGAGGGTCTTGGTTGTAGCTCTTCAGCTTTAGCATAAGATCGACAAAACATGGGGTCAAGACCGGCTCAAGAAAGGCTCAAGTGGATAAGAAGCCTCTCAAGATATGGCCGTTCCGGCGCCGGTCCTTTGTAACGTTTAACCGTTTCCTCCGTCCCCGAGTCATCTATACAACCCCGCAAACCACGCATATAGTTTATAACGAATCAACAAAAAAGACCCAAAAAACGTAATGGTTATTCCGCAACACCGCAGACGGACCCACCCCGACTACGTACGCGCCCTGTCATGCAGCACCTAGCCGGTTACGCCGACCTAAGCCGCGCTGTCTCACAGCATAGAGACCCTCGCTTATATATCATAGCTGTAATCCTGTACCCGCGCAACCATACATAATAAACGTTGAAAGATGCTTGCATATGGGCCAAACTCTTGTCCCGCAAATGAACCATGACCCTTAAAAACACGAATAGTGGTACGTAGTCGTAGGTGATGCGTGATAGGCTGGGTCAGCGTCCTGGTGGTAAATCAGTGTCTGCGTTGGATCGGGAGGCGGATCGGGAACGGTACTACTCCCACTTCAAAAAGGCCTGTCCGCAGCCGCCACCTTACTTGCCGCTGCCTCCTCGTGACCCCCGCTCCTATCCCGTCCGTCGTCCGCCCGCCCGCAGATGATGCACCTCATCAAGCGGGCTTTTCGTGAGGTGGAGGCAGCACGCAATGTGGAGGGTGCACCAACGATAGATACAGCACCCGCTGCTGTAGATGCAGCGCCCACTCCTTTGGATGCAGGGCACTCGGTGGATGCAGCACCTGCTGCTGCGGAAACAGCAGCACACTTCGTGGGTGCAGCACCTGCTGCTGCCAATGCAGGGCACGCGGTGGATGCAGCACATGCTGCTGCGGAAACTTCACACTTCGTGGGTGCCGGTGCAGCACCTGCTGCTGCCAATGCCGGGCACGCGGTGGATGCAGCACATGCTGCTCCGGAAACGTCACACTTCGTGGGTGCCGGTGCAGCACCTGCTGCTGCCAATGCAGGGCACGCGGTGGATGCAGCACATGCTGCTGCGGAAACGTCACACTTCGTGGGTGCAGCACCCACAATGGGCTGATGTCACGCCGCCTAGAGGAATTCAGTCGCAGCAGTGGGCGAGTGTTGTATCACGCCTGTGTGGCGCGGTGCAGAGTTACGCCTGTGTGGCGTGACGGCCACTCCTGGGTGGAGTGCAACGGATGCTTCGGCAACCGGGCGCACTGACTGTGTGTCAGTGTGGTAGCTTCGGCTACTGGTAGTGGACCTGTGTCGTCCCACTGATGTTTCATCGGTTGGAGGTTATGGCTATGTCGAGGCCTGGAGGACGTCGAACTGTGTGTACGACGTCGAGCGCTCGCTGTGTCAAGACGGCTCGCTCTTTCTCTAACCGGTAGTTCTCACTACCACCAAATCTGGACTTTGGCTGGTATACATCAGCGAGAGCTTAGCATAGAATGGGTGAGAGGAGCCATCGGCCACACAGGAGGACTCTATCTTAAGCAGGCTGGTTGCTGCAGCTGACCAGCCTACCCTACCCAGGCTGCGGTCTCTCCTGCCGCTGTCGGCCCCACCTCGTGTCCGGTTTCACTTATCTCTTCAGTGCTGCACACGCACTCTTACCAAGGTGAGGGCCCATTATTCGAGCTGGACTGGGGGATTCACGTGAGTGCACTCCACAAGGGGGGGCACTGGACGGGCGGGGTTCACTGCGTGGTGCATTCCGCATAACTCGGTCCCCAGCGGAGGAGGCTGGTGACAAGCTCCCCAGTTGGGTCGTGGGACTGGTCGAATCGTTGGGTTGGTCGGCGGGGACTTCGGGGATCGGTAGGTGCCAAGTCCTCTTGTTGAGCGCAATGCACCCGACGATGACAAGGTCAATGCCCCAGACGTCGGACTCCCTTCCAACCCCGTACCGTAAGCGTTCACCCCGCTCCCCTCGTGTCTGTGCGCCCTCTATCTGTGCCGCTGGTGCTGGATGGGTCCATGCAGATCTGGCTGCAGTGGCCCTGCCCTGCGCTGCTGCGGGGCAAGAACGTGGGCGGACGTTCGACCAGCACATCCGGGCGTTCCACCAGTCAACGACCAGGCGGCTGCGGGTGGGTGGGTGGCTGGGTGGGTGTATGTGGGCCGGCGGCGAGGACTGCCAGGAGGGAGTGGGGCAAGGCAGCTGCTCCCGGTACTCAGTCCTCTACAGGACGGTAGTGTACAAGGAGTGTCCCAAACTTCGTCTCGTCGATTTCCCTTCTCTCTTGAGTGCCAACCTACGGATTTCCTCTCGACCCGCTTTCAAGGACCCGCCCTGGCACACTTGCTTCCGTGCCTTGAACGGGAGCCACATGCCGTCCCGCCCCCCAAAACCCTAAAACCCTAAACCCTATACACCGGCACCCTCCCTGCAGTAGTACTACGCCAAGTATCTTCCGCCCGCCACCGTACCGGCGGTGATAACGGCCTCCGGCTGCAGCAGCTGCGACTGTACGGCATCTGTCGTACCACAGTCCATGATGAAGACACTGCCTTCTTCGTCGGCCTGCTGCACAGACACCACCAGCTGATGCAGCTCGCTGCACCGCAGTCTGCGGGTCCGGCTCCCCAGCAACTGCAGCTGCCGGGGCTGCAGCAGCAGGAGCGGCCAGCTGGGCCTGGATCGGACGGGGACGAGGCGCCTCGACACCCATCGCTGTTGGCAACAACTGATTTGGCCAGGCATCCTCAACCCGAACATGTTGTGTACCCACCGCGCCTCCATGTGTCATGTGCCTTGGCACCTACCTGAGGGGGGTGCATCCGGCGTTCGGATCTCTCAACCTGCTTACAGCACAAGGCAGGGGACCGTGGATGCATGGGGGCGGACGTGATGCTGGCTGATATCCGACGGGTGATCACGGCGCTTGCGGCTCTGCCCCCGGTACGTACAAAACATTGCTAGCGAGCCGCTGGTGCCAGACCCGTGGTGTTTGCACGTGCCGATTTGGGGCAACCCGCCGCTCCTCCCAGCCGGCCAGTCTGGGCAGATGGTGGTCGGCAGGAGGCCGGGCTTACTTGGAATACTTGCACCCAGAACTTGGGGGGTGCTGGACCATTAAGACGTTGGGTGATGTTCTGACGGCTCGTGATGCGCTTGCTTCTTGGTTGCGTCTGAGGCGGCTGTGCAGATAGACGTCATGGCCAGCGGGCTGGCGGCGGGGGCTCGTCGTACGAGTCTTAGACCCGCGGTCAAGAGCAGCGAAGACGTTCCTGGGGCTTGATCGGTGGCGGAAATGTATGGGGGCGCTGGAAGCGTTGCTCGCCGAGGTGCCGACCCCGTGAAAGCAAGCAGCGGCGCTGGTGATGCCAGTTCTCTCCCAGGGTATACCCCACGTTCTGCCGGCGATGGAGGAAGTGGGGTCCATGCATGCTCACCGCACGGTTGGGGTGGCGGTTGGGCGGGGGGGAGCCACTGGCGGCGCTGCGGGATATGACTGTTCGGGTTGGGACGGCTGTGCAACGGGTCGAGTTCGTGGACGGCCGGTGGGCCACGCATGAGATGTTTGTGCGCGAAGTGCTTGGGGGTACCGGGCCTGTCCTGCCAGCGGCCTTGAATGCCCTGCAGCAAGTGTTTCGGCGGCTCTGCCGTGGTCCGGCATGAAGTGGGAGCCTGTCTATAATAAGGATGGGTCCTGCCACCGATCCCGATGGTGCGGGCAGCCAATAGCCATCGGTGTGGTTAGGGAGGACTAACTCTAGTATGAGTAGTTGGGGCTTAGGCCAGAGACGGGAGCATGTGCGTCCTACGGGCGGCTCAACCATCAAGTACACTCAAGTACACCAAGCATGGCGGCATGCTGGACATGGAGCTGGCGGAAGACCGGTTTCCGGAGAGCGCTTGAATCTCAATAATTGATACAAATATGAGTTAGGGATGTGGCAGGAGCACCAGCCTCCGGCGAGTTGCACTAACTGGTCGTGTTCCACAGCGACAATGTGGCGTGGGCCTTAGCGATATGAGGTGGATTGGTACTGGTGGCGCGAGCGTATAGGGTGTACTGATGCCCTCACCGCCCCGCCCCCTTAACACATGCCAGGCCTAGTGCCGGCGTAATGTAATAATAATAATAATAATAATAATAATAAGGATGGGTGGTGGCGGTTGGCTGTGGATGGGATCCCCCTGCTCGGGAACTCTCATATGCGGACGGCAGCAGCAGCCCCCTGTGAGTGCGATGTGCCGGCTGGAGAGCATCCAGGGGGGGGTACCCCCCGCCTACACCACTTTTGGTTCTGCCCGGTGGCTCAAGCAGTGATTGCCCAACTCGAGACCCAGCTCGGACAGACGTGTGCGGGCGGCGGGTGACAGCGTGGACAGCTGTGTGCGGGTGGCGGGTGACAGCGTGGACAGCTGTGTGCGGGTGGCGGATGACAGCATGGACAGCTGTGCAGCTGGTCCTACTTTGTAAAACACCAGAACGGATGCCACAGGCCGGGTTGGGCTGGGTAACCAGGGTTAACCAGTCCATATGGGGTCGGTTCTCGGGTGGGCTATCTTCGGTTAACGAGCGAGCATTAAACCCCGTTTGGGATACTGAGTCAAGGGTACCAAAACACATGGTTTGTAAACCTGGGTACCCGTTGGGGTCGGTAGCCAGAAACGGTACTGTAACCCAACCATAGGGTTCGTTTACCGGGGTACCCGTTGGGTACCCGTTTACCCAACCACAAGGTTGGGTTACCATTACACTCGGTAACCCAACCGACCGTTTACCGACCCAAAACCGAAGGTTGACCGACCCACCCGATAACCGACCCCCATGGTTGGCCAAAACGACCCCTAACCGACACGTTTATGCCATAGGGATAGCCCTGCGTCTGGGATGTAGTAGTAGTCCTGGCGGCTATTACTGCCATGGAGGTGGGGCGCCGGTTTATGGCCGCGGCCTTGAAAAGGGCGGATGCTGGTCGGTGGTCCCCCTCTGACTCCGGGAAGTGGTCTTCTGGATCGTGCCATTCGCCGTGGGGTGATGGAGTTTTGGGCCCTTGTGAGGGGCTTTGCTGCGTTGGGGCTTCCCCAGAAAGGCTGGGATGCAGTGCCGTGGGGCCTCGGCATCCGTTCTTGCGGGTTGTCACCAGTCGCCTTGTGTGCGGGGGACCAGTGGAGGTACTGGTGGATTCGTGATCGGCCCGGGTTGTCTTGGGGAGCGGGGTTTCCCGTGCTTCTTACTCTCCGGCTCTATATGCATGTTGAGCCCTGCTAGGGGTCCGTGCCTTTTGGGATGAGAGGCGGCTGGTCCCGATAATTGCATCGTTGCGCGCGGCGCTTCACTGATTCGTCGGTTGCTGGGCTGTTGGTTGGTCGGTGGTCAGTTCCTGATAGGGGAGCCTCTAGTGCAAATTCCCCTGGGGTACTGGCTGCTGCTCTGTGTGCCTACGGCCTGTCGATTTGGTGTTCTGGTGGTTTGCCTTTGTTCAGGTGCATGTCGGTCTTTGTTTCCTCCGTCTTGTTCAGTGTCAGGAGATGTGCCCGATGGTCCTACCTCTTGCCCTATGGCAGCCAAATCGTCGTAAAGGGCTCCTAGGAGTCGTAACGACGTTACGAGGGTGTTACGACTCCAACGACTGTTTAAGTAGTTAACGTACCTAACGTCTTATAAAGAACTAAAAGCCTCGTAAACAGTTACGAACTTAGGATCTTAAACCCCGCTTAAGACGGTATAAGTAGTTAACGTACCTAACGTCTTATAAAGAACTATAAGCCTCGTAAACAGTTACGAGTTACGACTCGTAAGACCCTTACGAGCACTCTTATGAATGGTGTTATGACGCATTGTAGTCGGATGCCATTTTCAGAGATTTCATTCGTTACACGGTGGCCTGTCGTCATCTAACACTGCGGAAGACCGGACCGGTCTACCTCTACCCTTGGCGGGCCCACCGGTCTACCTCGACCGGCCCGACCGGCCCGGTCTACCTCTCGCTGCACTTCACCGGCCCGGTCTAACTCTGCCCATAACCGGCCCGGTCTCGCGGCCCTCGACCGGCCCGGTCTACCTCTCGCTGCACTTCACCGGCCCGGTCTAACACTACTGCCCATAACCGGCCCGGTCGACCCTACCAAACGGCTATATGGGTTAAGTAGGTGCACCAGCTTAGCTAAGCCGGTCCTAAGCTGGTGTATAGCCTTTCTTATCGAACTTAGGGATTGGCACTACCACGCTTCCTAAGAAACCAGCTTATGAACAGCTTCAGGACTTTCCGGCTGGCAAACCCAGTAAGTAAGCTGGTCCACCTGCTGCCTTGAGTGGTGTAGCAAGTGTGCGAGAGGGCAAGCAACGGACAAATGTGAGGTAGGTTGATTTTTACTTGAGGGAGTGACGGTGTGACAGGAGTGTAGGAGTTGGCTGCTGTGGACAAATCGTCGAATACCGCAGCACTGCTGAGAACACAGGAACAGCAGCACTGCTGAGGAACGGCAGCACTGCTGAGAACACTAGTGCATATAAGGGCTCTCAACATGCGCTTCTGTACAGACCAACAATAGTTCCGGTGCCGCCAAAAATGCTGCCGTTAAGCTGCTAAATCACTGATTTAACCCACATAGCCGTTTGGTAGGGATGTATGTGGCAACACTGGGGTGGCTGCGGTCCTAACCAACACCACGACGGCAGCGACAGCAGCAGCAGCAGCGGGGCTAGCAGAAGCAGTAGCAGCAGCAGTAGCAGCAGCGTGGCGAGCAGTAGTGGGGTAACAAGATGCGGGTTCAGGACCGGTGTCAGGGGCGACCGGCTCGGCCTACATGGGGATTGCGGGTCTGAGGTCGCTGCTGGGGTGTCAGGAGGCGCTGCTGGGCGCGATGATGACAGGGGCGGGTCTGCGCGAGCGAGGTGGTTGCGGGGGTGCAGTCGCAGGTGATGGGGGCAGTGAAGGGGTTGGTGCTGCGGCAGTGGCATGCATGCGGCCGGCCACTGCATCTGGGGGTGTCGACGGAGCGAGGAGCGAGACGGATGGTGAGGGTGTTCTAGCGCAGTACGGCTTTGAGCTTTTTCGGCGGGGGCTTTCACCAGCGGAATGGGCCACAAAGCCGCCCGCCTAGAGCAAACCCGCAGTCTTGCATGGGGCGCTGCTTCTGTTTTGGCGCCCAGCCACCCAGGCGCCCCCCGCTGCAACATAGATCCTGGAGCACAACCTGCTGGACCTTTGGGTGCGGATGAAGTTTAGGAAGTCAGTTGCTAATCGGTGCAACGAATGGTGCGCACGGAAAGAACACGTGCCTAACCGTTTCTCAGGGTTCCGTGGGAAAGGATAGTAGACGCTGGCCCAGTGTATGTAGTGTGCCTTGTAATGTGACG
Organism: Yamagishiella unicocca; assembly: GCA_003116995.1. Classification (NCBI taxonomy): domain Eukaryota; kingdom Viridiplantae; phylum Chlorophyta; class Chlorophyceae; order Chlamydomonadales; family Volvocaceae; genus Yamagishiella; species Yamagishiella unicocca. Next base: position 83,947 of record BDSL01000136.1, on the reverse strand, counting down.
CCCGCAGAAGACAAGTTGCGTTTTTAGATTGAACCGTTGTTCACAGTTTGCCTTATACGATGTTTCAAGTAGGCAAGTAGGCTTGGTTTTACCAGAGTCCCTACAGTTCGATGCCAGATAGAACGCAATTGCGTGCTGCCCACTGCCATTGTCGTCTGATCCCGGCATATCCAGAGGGTGCTCCAGAGGTCGCACCCGGGTCCAGACCTGTCCAGAACACTGACTCACGAGCTCCCGGGAAGTTAAGAGATGGAAACGGCAAGAAAAGCGGTAAGTCCGACATCGAACCCTCGAGATATCCTAGCGTGAATTCTTCATGTTTGTTGTGTATGTGTTGTGTAGGTGTGTGCAGGCCAGGGCCGTCAGGGGAAGTCGCATGGGTTGCAAACCACCGTGGATACCAGTGGTGTATGTACGATGGGTGGGCCATCTCGTTCCGCCCGTATGCACCCTGGTCAAACGATGAAGGGTGAACACTCATTCGCGATGGGCAATCCGTTTGTGCCATCATCGGAAAGGGTCCCGGGTCACCGACTAGCCGTATCGCAAACCCTTGGGCGCAATTCTGTCTACTAGTGCATAGTCTGCAATTAATTGTCCCTTGACCAATAATAATTTACCAAACTAGAAACGCCTGACCTTGCGCAAACATTGGATTGCCATTTGCCGAACACTATTGTTCAAATCTACTAGTTACACGAAGCTATGGATTCCCTTGGTCTCGCAGCGTTTGAGGAGCGAGCGGCCAGCGCGGAGGGTCGCCTTGCCGCGCTCGAGGCGTTAGTGTCTGCAGGAGGTGCGATGCATCGTGGCGTGCCCTAGCGCCGACACCGTCTTAACCATGCCAACATAACCTCTGCAAATCAGGTCTTACAGACTCTGCTGCGCTGCTTGAGCTGCGTTCTCTGTTGGTTAAGGCCAAAGAGGAGGCCGCCAAGGTGCAGGAGGAGCGCGACAAGGTGAGCTCCAGGATGCGACACAGCACAGATGGAGTGACGGGGTGGGAACGCGCCTGCCCTCCGCAGTGCGTGACTTGGGCGGTCGGTTGTGGGCGCGTGCTAAGCTCGCAGGGGCGACAGGACGGGAGCAGGCCCAAAGCACGGGCGACAGGGCCCATTGCGACAGACCGAAGGGGGGAATGATCCGCTGAGACGACCTCCCCCGCTCCGCTCACTTGCAAAGGGGGTCAGCTCTGCAACCCACCGCGACCACCACCTCACCCATCACCACCCCCAGGCGGTTTCGGAGCGCAAGGAGCTGCAGGACGAGGCGGCCAAGCTGCGGTACCAGGTGACTGCGGACCGGGTCTGGCAGGAGGGGGGAGGTCGTGTCCGGGTTTCAGGCTGGGGTTGGGGGTGCGGTAGCTACGGGTGGAGCGCCCGGCGCCGCATCCCCTGGTGAGATGATGATTCCGAGCCTGGGCTCTCACCCGCTGAAGTTGAGACTCGTGTACAAAAGCGCGGCATGATGGTCGCCTCTCCTGGTCCATGGGGCTAGTTGGGTCGTGTGGGGTCGGTGGGGTCCTGGCTCGGCATGATGCAGCTGACTCGACCAGACCAGGGTCTGTCCGCAGCCGCCACCTTACTTGCCGCTGCCTCCTCGTGACCCCCGCTCCCGTCCGTCGTCCGCCCGCCCGCAGGTGATGCACCTCAAGCGAGCTGTTCGCGAGGGGGAGGCAGCACACGCGGTTGCGCGCTAGGGGCCGCCTAGAGGAACGCGGTTGCAGGAGGGGGTGATGGGGTAGCACAGAATGGGTGGGGGAGCCGCCGTTTTATATATGAGGACAACACCCATGAGAACTCCAGGCAGGCAACCCTAAGCTGCAGCTGACCAGCCAACCCTCACCAGGCTGCGGTCTCTCCATGAACCGTGAGCCCCGCCTCTGCATCCGGTTTGACGTACTTCTTCAGTGCCGACCAACGGGTTTCCTCGCAGCCTCTGCGGCTGGAAGGGATGCGCGTGGCGTGAGGCCCGGTCTCTCGCGGTGAGGTTGCACGCCTGGATGGGGTGGAGGGCTGTTGATGGCTGCGATACGGTGGCGGGGGAGATCTGGTGTACATTACAACCGGTCGACCTGAGGCAGCTGGGAGAATCTAGGCGGCTGGGAGTAAGGAACAGCTTGGTATTTTCCACAGCCCGGCAAGAGGCCCCGTGCAGGTGAATCTCTGCCCTCACTGGCGTTTCCGTATGGACGCGGTTGACTAGCGTTGGCCTGCACGTGCTGCTGCTGCCAGGTGTTTCAGCCGCAACGCCATGTTGCAAGCATAGACAGCGTCGTGTATTCCGTAGTACGACGGGGCATTTGGACGCAGTACGTTTGTTCAGTCAATTGTCGCCACGGGGCGCGTGTAATTGTTTGGCGAACTAATCTTCGGTATCCCTAACTGATTCATGCTATTTTGTTTCATTAGCGCGCTGCCGTAGCTAGGTCTACTCCACGCTCGTCAATTTCCGTTATCCTTCAGCCCGTCATCCTCGCTCAAACATCCATATTTATAAGGAGCGTGCCTTTTGGCGCTCCTGCGAACGGTGAAAGAAACGGGGCTTTCTGTGACAAAGATGGCAACTAGTCAGCAGCGAACAGGGGAACAGCAGCAAGAGCCGCAGGACGAGCCGGGATCTTCAGACAGCAACCAAGACCGCATGCAGGAAGACTGGGTGAATGAAGGTGTGTTCGGCGCTTGGTGGGCCTACCTGCTAGAATGTCGACCTGACGCCCCGTTTTTGGCCACACAGGATACGACCGTTGGCTCGCCCAGCGTGAAGAGTGGACCTCAGGGACACGTCCCGTCCAACCAAGGACGCGGAGCCTGTAAGTGACTGAACGCATGTTGTTCGGTTGTAGCCGACTACGTTTGCTTGGTCGCGCTCACGCCAAGCTTGCTGCAGGCCCATGATAACACACGAGATGGTATTAGGCGAGAGACCCTTCCCCCGAGCTGTGCCTCTGGAGGTGAGGTTCTCACCCGCGCTGCTGCGAACCCGCTCCCTGGACCCGCCTGCGCCACCCTTCCCCACCACCCCTCGGTGCACTACCCCTTGCCTGACCCCCCCTGCCGCATTCCTTGCGGGTGGCGCTGCCACCGCTAATTGCCTCCTCCGCCCAACCCCACTTCCCGCGGCTGTTCGACCCCACCGCGTCAGGCTGTGATCGAGTGCCTTGTGGAGATCTGGGAAGAGGAGGAGGGCTGGGACTAGGCTTCTGACAGGTGTACTATAAGCTTGTGATGGCCGGTATGCGTTGCTGGCAGCGACCGGGAAGGCCGCTGCAGTCGCTCGAGGAGCCGACCACAGCTATATATCAATAGTTTCGGTCACTAGCAGCAGCGGCAGTAGGTGCAGCAGCGGCTGGCGAGTGTTTGCGAGAATGGTGAACTCAAGGGGCGGCTGGGTTGGAGCGACCGCTGGGTTCGAGTCACGGCTGGCGACTTGCAGCGGGGATGTTGTTGGTGCCAGGTGACCTGGTGACCCGCGGGGAGGGGAGGGCAGGGCAGGGGCGGCATGCACCTGTTCGTACAACCGCACGAGGGGGCCTAGGGGAGAAGGGTCAGCGCGATGGAGGAATACCGGTATCCAGGTGGGCCGAGCGAGGGCGGCAGGGGAAATGAAGGGAATCCCTAAAATCCTTGGACCGGAGCGGGATGGGGTGCAGGGCTGGCGGCAGACAATGCCACAGGGTCCTTGGACGCTTGGTACTGAGGGGTTGTCCCCGACGATTGCCGTACATGGGTACTCTTGCTTCTGCGCAATAGGCCGTGTGGCACCTTACACTGTTTGGAGCTCCGGAGCTGGTGCGGGGGGGGCGGCTGGTGCGCGACTGGTGCTGGCGCGAGGCTGCTCGAGGGTGGGGAGCTGCGCCGGAGCTGCTGCGGGGGAGGCCTGGTCGGCTGGGGTGGGCGGTTGGGCCTCGGGGGGAGTGCGGCAGGTGTCGCTGAGGCGTGCATCGTAACGCAGCGGGGCTGGGGGACGGACAGGGGAGTGGAGTGGGTAAAAACAAACGAACGCGGACGGGGGCAAACGTATGTGCATGTTGACTCCGCATCCGGAGACTCTCGCGCTCGGGCTGGGCTGGCGGGACGGCAGCATGTGCGGCCGCGTGCAGTGCATGGTGCACCCGTGCGGGGAGCACCACAACGACTCACGGACACGCAAAGGCAGTGAGGTGCCAGGGACTGTAACACTATGCCGCGGCATCGTACGGTGCCGTACGGTACAGCACTGCGTCCGCCAAGGACCCGACCATGTAAGGACCCAACCGTACGAGGCAGGGCTCCCAGCTGTACGCGGCTGGCTGTCCACCCACCATCCACCGCGGCGGCGCCGCCCCCGTCCTCCTTGCGGCGGCCTCCTCGCAGTGCCCCGCCCCCGACTACTGCCGCCACCTTGCCACTCACCACCACTAGAAAGAGGATCAGCGAAACCCCATTCCTTCGCAGCCCCTTCTGTCCGCACCCACCTCACCGGGCTCGGCCGCGTCTCCGCACCGAACGAGCCACACCACCTCGACAGCCACACACACCACTCCACGAGCCCGCGTGCAACCATTACACCAAATTATGCTCTCACGACAACCGCTAAAGTTCGTACGCCAGCATCACGTCCTCCGCCGCTTCCCCTCGAGCCAGGGAGAAGAAGTCGGTCACCAGGCAGTCCAGGCGGCCGCGGGGGAGGGCAGCCCCGGCAGGGGTCCCGGCGGGAGCGCCTGCGGGGGGGTAGTGCCCACGCAGCAGCAGCTCGGTGAAGCGGGCAGCGTGCGCGGCGCCATCACCCAGCCGCCCGCTTTGCGCCAATCCTGACGGGCAGCAGGAAGGGTAGGAGAGGAGGGGGGAGGGGAGGGTGGCAGTCATGGACCAAGGGGCCATGGGGGAGTGCACGTGACCAGGGGGTCTCGCAGCTGCTCCGCGGTGATGTACGCCCTTGCAGCGCCCAGTGCCCCTGCCCCCGGCACCCCGCCCCCGGCACCCCGCCCCCGGCACCCCGCCCCCGGCACCCCGCCCCCGGCACCCCGGCCGTACCCCGAGCAGGACCCTGCGCAGCACAGCGGCAAATGCCATCCACCCTGAAGCCCTCTTATCTTCACCCCAACATCACGCCAACATCACGCCAACCGCACCCCATTACGCCCGTCCCTCCCGACTACCCCAGCCCCAACGCCCCTCCCACCCGCCAGCGGCGGCAGCTGCCAGGCGGCTCGCAGCCAGCCAGGCAAACCGCTCCGCAGCGCCGAGTCGCCGCTCCTGCCGCCGCCGCTCGCCGCCCCCGCGTCCGCCAGCGCCGTAAGGCCCTGCAGGCAGCCAGCCAGCGGCCTCATGAGCTGGCGGGGGCAGGTGTCCGCGCCCGCAGCCAGCAGCGAGTGCACCAGACCCGGGCCGCAGCGGAACATCAGCTCATCCATCCTGGAGGAGGGGGCGGGCGGGGGATGGCGGGGAGTTTTGGGTGGTGTGCGGAGATGCGCAGGGGTCTCGGAGCGCCGTACCGCACGTGGATCGAAGCCCAGCACTAAATTGGGAACTAGGTAGTGAGCACCAACCGCTGCAACCCGCCTTCTCCTCCTCTCATTTTCCAGCCCCTAAGTCCCCACCTGGTTCGAAGCGCCGCCTGCGCCGCCGCGTCCGCCGCATCCGCGCCGCCGCCCCCCTCCGCCGCTATCGTCGTCGCCGCCGCCAGCAGGTGGCCCAGGAAGGCCAGCGCCGCTGCCGCTGGCTCGCGCTCCCTCATTGTGCGGAGCACACTGCGGCGGCAGTGGTGCAGTGGGTGGGGCTGGTGAGTGGGGCGGTGAGTGGGCTGTTGGAGTGCAGCGGAGGGTACATCTGTGGACCGACGGACGCGATAAGGCATTTGCGGTACTACTAGCTGAGCAACGTTATCGGCATGCGCTTGCGGCTGCGAGGCTGGAGACTGCGCGCCTCTGAACGGCACCACGCCGAGATCCCTTTCGTACGGCACCACGCTCAACGCCGCTGCCACGCACCCGCAGGCCCACTCGATAATCGGCGGCAGCGCCCCCGACCCGTGGGTCAGCAGCAGCTCCCGGGCGAACAAAAGGAAGCGGTCAGCCAGGGAGAGGAAGGCGGCGGCCAGCTCGCCGGGGGCGGAGGAGGCGGGGAAGGGGGCGGGAGCTGCGGGGGAGGGGGCAGCGGACGAGGCGGGTGTTCCGGAAGCCCCCGCCGCTGATGGTGGCGTGGAGGGGGCCTGGCGGGGAGCGGCGGGGGAGGGGTGTGGATGCTGTGAGGAGGTAGCGGTTGCCAGGGTTGTAGAGGAGGTACTTGCGGTGCCGCCCATCCCCGCCCCTGCCGGCCTCCCCACCTCCCCCAGTTCCCTCTCATACCCTCCCTATCCAGCCGCAACCTCATGACTCAGCCTCCATGCGCTCGCCGCGCTGAGCGCCGGCACCAAGGGGCCCCCTCCCTCCTGCAACCCCGTAAGAAACGGGCAGCCGCGACCTTCCCCGTCCCAGGCCATCCTTCCCTCCCTCTCCTTCCTGCCCTGCATCCGGCCCCGTAGCCACTCAGCCACGCCAGCACCAGCCCCACACCCCCTTCCCCCCACCTGCTGCTGCTGGAGGTGCGCCATGAGGGAGGCCATCATCTGCATGGCGCCCTCGAGCGCCGTGACCTGGCGACCCACGGGTCGGGCGGGGTAGGGTGCGGCATCGAGTCAAGCCGGGCATGCCTCTGCCGAAGTGCGGAGTGTGCACCCCGCCACTTCCCACTTCCACGCTCTCTTCAGCCCAGACATCCTGGTGTGGTACGTGCACGCTAAACCCCCTTCCGAGTCAGTCCCTCCCTCCTGCCTTCCGCGTCACACCCCCCCCGCCCCCCCTGGCTTCCTGCCCAACCCCGGCCCCCTCTCGGCTGCTTCGCCTCATGTTATGAACCCGCGTTTACACACTTTCACCCCCCTATGCGCTTTGTGGAACTAAAACATGTCCTCCAGCATGCAGATTCCAAACGAGTGTACCCAACGTTTTGTAATCGGTTGTACTTTTTAGTGCCGACCCACGGGTTTCCCCCCTACCCCCTGCCGACCCACGGGTTCCTCTCCTACCCCCTGCCGACCCACGGGTTTCCCCCCTACCCCCTGCCGACCCACGGGCTCATCTCCTACCCCCTGCCGACCCACGGGTTCCTCTCCTACCCCCGCCCCCCCCGCAGTGCCGACCCACGGGTTCCTCTTCTGCCCCCTCCACGCGCCACCCTCCACCTGCCTGCAGCGCCCTGCTCTCCTCGCTGTGAGCCACCTCCCCGAACAGCTCCACCACGGTGCTCAGGGTGTCCAGCACCGCGGCGTGGGGCCGCACGCGCAGCACGCCCAGCATGGCGCTGATGAGGGGCGGCAGCAGCGGCCGGCCGGCCAGCTTGGTGCTGAGCAGGGAGCGCTGCAGAGGAGGAGGTTGGGGGTAGGGTGTGTGAAGATGGTTTCAGGGTTTTGAGGGCTGTGTGAGGGAGCGGGGTGCGGACGGCAGTACGTGTAGGGAGGCACGGAGCGCCAGCGGCCCCTCACCTTGTATAGGTCCGCCAGCGCCTCCACGACCCCCGGGTCGCTCTGGCACTGCGGCTCCCCGGCCACCCCGCTGAGGACCGGCCAGGCAACCTAGAGGGAGGTTTGGAGGTGGCGGAGACAGGCCGGGGCGGGTGAGTTGGCAAGGACATTGAAGGACGGTGTCGGCGGTGGTCGGGGCCAGTAGGGCGCGGCGGGTGCTGGAAGGAAGCGTAAGCTTTACGGCACCCACGTCTCCAAAGGCAGCATCGAGCCGCTCCCTCCACGCATTACGTCGCATCCCCTTCCTCCCCCAACCCTACCCCCCCTCCGCCCCCACACCTGCAGCACCCGTAGCGCTGGGTGGTCCGGGGCCTGCCCCTGCAGCCCCCCGTGCCGGGGCCCCAGCGCCAGGGAGGGGAACTCCAGGAAGCGCACCACCGCCGTCATAAGGCCCAGCTCCGCGGAGAGCGCAGCAAGAGTGGCGGGTGACAGCGGGCCACCTGGAGTCGGGTGGTTGGCAGTTGGGCGGTGCGGGCGAGGGGCAGGTGCGGGCCCCCAGTACGTGGCGGCTGCCCCAGGTGCACCCGCACCGGGTCCCCGGGTGCACGCGCTGCATAGAGGCCACGTCTTCCCCCTGGCCCGGCTCCCGGCACCCCTGCACCCCCCCTGCACCCTGCACCCTGCACCCCCTCCCCTGCACCCTGCACCCTGCACCCCCTCCCCTGCACCCTGCACCCTGCACCCCCTCCCCTGCACCCTGCACCCTGCACCCCTCCCCTGCACCCTGCACCCTGCACCCCCTCCCCTGCACCCTGCACCCTGCACCCCCTCCCCTGCACCCTGCACCCCCTCCCCCTCCCCTGCACCCTGCACCCCCTCCCCTGCACCCTGCACAACCCCCCCGGCCCCGCCTAGCCGCCGAAGGTCGACCTACGACCTTCGTCTTTTGTATCCACAGCCCAGTCCTCCAGCATGCATCTCAAAACGTCTGTTGTAAACGGTTTTTCCTCGCATCCACGGGTCTTCCTCGAAACACCCGGCTCCCGGCACCCCTGCACCCCCTTCGGCGCCCACCTGCTGCTGCCGCCGCCGCCGCAATCGACTGCGCCCTGGCCACACATGGCGCCATGAGGGAGCACCCAGCCTCCGCCGCCGCCTCCACCGGCAGCCCCGCCACCAGCCGGGCCAGCCCCTCCACCACCGCCGACCGCTCCTCCAGACCCAGCGCCACCCCCGCAGCAGCACCCCCGCCAGCAGGCGGCGCCGGCGCCACCGCCGCCATGGCCGCCGCCGCCAGCGCCGCCAGCGTGGGCGGTTGCGCGCTGAGCCGTTCCGCCCCCCGGACACAGCAGTTGCGAAAGGCCTGGCGGTGGGAGCCCAGTGCAGGGTGGTTAGGCGGTCGGTTGGTCGTTGAGTGTTAAAGGTCCAGACTCGCCGCACCCCACACAGCCCCCTCTTCCCCCCCGCCTGACGCACAGCCCCACCCCGCACCGATCCAGAGCTCACTCTCACCCCCGGACTTCGCATCGGCCACCAACACCCACCTGTGCAGACGCGGCCGCAGCGGGCTGTACGGCCAGCGCTTGCAGCAGCAGGCCGAGAGACGCCTGGGGTGGGGGACGGTGCGGGTTGGCGGTGCGGGTTGGCGGGCGCTGCGAGGTGTTGTCCGGGGCCCCCGTCGCCGGGGTAGTGTGGGCCTCATCCCGGGCAGGGTGGAACCGGGTAGGGCTACCAGCATGCAGGAGGACTGCCCGCACCGCACCGCACCGCACCAGGGAGGGCCCGGGGTATGCCGGCCCGGGGGGCAGGGCCCTGGGCCCCGCCGGCCCCGCCCGCTTCCCCTCCCCCCTCCCAGCCCAGCTGCACCGTACCTGCAGCGGCGCCTCCGGCACCTTGCCCAGCCAGGCCGCGTACTCGGCGATCAGGCGGGTCACCGCCAGGCAGACCCACGGGACTGACAGAAGCCTGAAGGCGGTGGTGGTGGTGGAGGGGCGCTGGGTGCTGACAGGATGCGGGGCTGGTGGGCGAAGCGGATGGCAAGGGGTGGGGTTGGAGCCCCCGGGGGGCTGCGGGGTTGACGCCGATAGGGCGGGCGGAGCGGTGGAAGCGAACTGCACCCCGCCCCGCAGGCCTTATGCAGCCCCCACGCAACCCGGTGGAACCCCCCCTGGGCCGGTCCGTGAGCCACCGAACTGACCCTTGCTCGCACGTCTGCAACTACAGTAACTATTATCCAGCTGCTCCCAGGCCCGCTCATGCGCTATACCCCGCCCCACTCAGCCCAACCCCCCCCCCCCCAATCCCGGAAGTAGCCACCCATCCACCCACCCTACCCGGCTACCCGCCCCGACGGCGAGCAGATGTCGTTGAACAGCCGCAGCAGCAGCCCCTGCAGCGGGGGCGGCAGGGCAGGGGAGCGACGGCAGCAGACAGGGGGCGCGACTCAGGGGCGGGGGCGGGCGGGTACGCAGCAACACCGCTGGCACGCTATCCTCGCTCCGGCGCCGCTCCTCTGTGGGCCCCCTGGTCTCCCCACCCTCACGCACCTGCAACTCCGCCGCCACCGCGGCCGCTGCGGCCGAGTCCAGCTCTCCCGCCCGCCCACCCAGCGCGGCGGCCTGCAGGCGGGGGCGAAAGGAGCGGCCTCAGGACTCCAGGGGGGGCTGCGGACGAGGACTCCTTAACGGCGCCGAATGAACCGTGTAACCCCCCATGTGGGTGGAGGTGGGTGGGTGGGTGGTGCCTGTGTCCCCACCCGGGGTGTCCCAGGTAGCTCAAGGGGACCTGCTGCGTCCTTCGGCGCCCTCGGGCAAGAGGAGGTCCAGGGAGGGAAGGAGCTGTACGGCGGCACACCCAGCGACCCAGCAGCCCCCGTGTGGACTGGATAAAGCAGCACCCCTTCCCCCCCACTCCCGAATCCCGTAACCTGCCAATCGCGACCCGACCCAACCCCGTCCCCCCCTTCAGCCTTTGACTCGACACTCATCGTCGCCGCGCACCTTGACTGGCAGGTGTACGGCACGCAGGCAGAACAGCGCCGCCTCAACACTCCGCCAGTCGTTGGAGGAGCCCCCGCCAGACGGCGGAGGCGGTAGCCCACCGGGGGACCGGTGGCCTGCCGCCGCCGCCGCTGCGGCGCCGTCGCCGCAGTTGGAGGTGGTGGCCTCCGCCACCAGCTGCGCCACCATCGACGTACGACACTGGCCGTACATGCTCTCCAGGAGGTCGGCCGCCTGCTGCTCCCGGAACCTGTGCGCCAGGTGGCCCCGGGGGGTGGGGGGTGTTGCGGGGTGTTGCGGGGTGGGGGATGATGAGGGGGTTGGCGAGAAGACCCGGTTACACAACATCGGAAGCGGGGGTGGACCCCAGCAGGCGGGGGGCAGGGCATGGGAGGAGCGGCTGCCGCAGCGCGAGCTGCCGCACCGCCCACCCGCACACGCGCCGCCTGCTCAGCAGCGACCCGGTGGGCCACCTGGGTTCCGACATCGACCCTCCCGCCCCCTCCCGCCCCCCTCCCGCCCCCTCCCGCCCCCCTCCCGCCCCCCTCCCGCCCCCCTCCCGCCCCCTCCCGCCCCCCTCCCGCCCCCTCCCGCCCCCCTCCCGCCCCCTCCCGCCCCCCTCCCGCCCCCCTTCCGCCCCTCTCCCGCCCCCCTCCCGCCCCCCTCCCGCCCCTCTCCCGCCCCCTCCCGGCCCACCTGTGGAAGGCCTCCTCGTCGTCCTCCACCTCAGACTCCCAATCCTCGAAGCCGGGGGGGTAGGAGACGGAGTGCAGCACGTACGGCAACAGCGCACCGTACAGCGGCGCCCCCAGCGCTGGGTGTCGCTCCCTGGTTGGCACCGTGTTGAGCGCCAGGAAGTAGTCGGAGGAGGCCTCACACACCTCCCGCCGGCCAGGGCTGTGGGCGGGAGGGCAACGGGGGGCGGCAGAAAAGAACCGGTTACGCGACAGGAACAGGATAGTTGGCGCATGGTCATCGGACACCGATTTTGTGGGCGCATGCTGGAGCACTGGGACTGACTACCGGCAAACCTGTGGAGGCGGCCTCTGGAGGCAACGGGGGGTTGTGTGCTGTGCGCTCGGCGAACGAGGTCGCGAGCTCCGGGAGAGGTCTGATGGTGGTGCGGTCAGGCAGCTGGTTGGACCGGTACTAGGATGCCAGCCCCCTTGTTCCACCACCGTTACCCGCCCACCCCCTCAGCCCGGGCCTACCAAGCCGCCAGGGCCGCCACCACCGTCTTCGCCAGCTCCACCGCCCCCTCGCCAGGGCCCGTGGCCAGACCGCCGGGATTGCGCTCCGAAACCGCAACCGCCACCCGGACCCCCGCCAGCAGGGCGCTGAGCGCGGCCCCGCTGCCCCTGCCCCCGCCGGCGGCGCTGGACTCCGCCGCCGCTTCAGCCGCCGCCGCCGCCGCCAGCTGCCGCCCCAGCGGGATGAGCACATCCACCGCAGCGGCGGTGGCGGCGACGTCGGCGGCTTCGCCGCCAGCCGCCGCTGCAGCCGTACGACCCCCCGGCCCTATCAGGTCCACCACCAGGTCTGCTACAGCCTGATACAGAGTTACAGTCGGCTGCTGCTGCTGCCGTGCAGCCGGTAGGGCGGCGAGGGGTGAGGAGGTGGCGGGTCCGGGGGGCGGCAGCGCCAGGAGGCCGAGCAGCGCGGGGGTGAGGCCGGGAGAGAGGGCCTGCGGGGGCCGAGGAGGCGCGGCGTTAGGGAGCTGAGAGGGGGGGCCGGGCATGCCAGGCCGGCAGGCAGGTGGGGTTAGTGGGTTGGCTCGCGGGGGGCGGTGCGGGCCCCGAGGCGCCGGGTGGGAGGTGCGGTTCCGCAAGCCGCAGCTCCCCCCTCTCCCCCGGCCAACCACGTGTTGGTGCGCACACAGGGACCTACCCGCAGCCCGCACGACGCCGCCACTCGAGCCCGCTAACTGGACGACCCTCTTCCCCCCTGGAATCCCGTTGGGACCAGTCCACCCTCCCACTTGACGCCTCTCACCCCCGCCTCCACCTCGAACAAGCGCCCCTCCCCTGCCCTCCCCTCCCCTGCCCTCCCCTCCCCTGCCCTCCCCTCCCCTGCCCTCCAGGCCCCCGCCCCACCTCAAGCTCCCCCGGGGAGACACCGCAGCCCGAGCAGCCGCTGTCCTCCAGCCGCACCCAGGCGGCCAGGCAGCGTACGGCAGCCAGCAGCTGCGGGAAGCTAGGGCCGCCATCCGCCGTGGCGGCTGCTCGTGGGCCCGGGGCGTGGCCGCCATGTGGGTCGGGGGCGGGGGCGGGGCAGCGTGAGGGACGGACCCAACACAGCCACACAAGCCTTCACACAACGGCTGGCACTTCCCTATCCCTCCCCCCTCCCTCCCCTATCTCCTCTGTCCCTCCCCTATCCATCCCCTACCCGCCTTCCCCTTCTGCCCCGGCTCCCTTCCCACCCCACCAGACGCCGCCGCCAGCACCTCCCGCGCCATCGCCACCACACTGCCCCGCCGCGCAGCCAGCCCCGCAGAGGCGCCCTCGGGGCCCCCGCCACGAGGGGCCACCAGCGCCTGGCGCCGACCACTTGGGGATGGACGGCGGGCCGACGCGACGCCGGCAGAGGGGGGGGAGGGCGACAGAGGAGGAGGTGGGTGCGGGTATGAGCGAGCATGAGGACGATTGGGTCGGTAGAGCATCAGGGCGGTTCAGTGTGCCGGGCCGCCCACCTGTCCAGCCCCTCCGCCTCCTCCGCCAGCAGCTGCAGGGCCAGCAGCGAGCACCGCAGCAGCGCCTCCGAGCCAGACTGGGGAGGGGAGGGGTGCGGAGGGCGGGGGTGGCAGGGCGGAGCGCGGGGGTGGGAAGAGGGGAACGCAGCTCCGGTGCCTGGCAGCTCCGGTGCCTGGCAGCTCCGGTAGCTGGCAGCGAGGCAGCAGGGCGGCGGGAGGTGTCCGCCGCCGCAGTGTGGGCACGACACCGCAGTCGGCCCTTCCTCCCGCCACCAGCCGGCCCTTGCGGGTCCGCCCTGAGCCGCCCTGAGCCGCCATCGCATCTCCGACCAGCACACCGGCACACACACACCCTCGCGCAGAAACGTTTCCAAGCTGTGGCACATTATCATTCAGTTAACACTTCCTTAACCGACACTTCGCCCCCTCCCGCCATCCCTCCGACCCACCCTGTCCGCCCCCCCCGCCGCCCGGGCCGCCTCCGCCAGCTCCTGCGCCAGCGCCAGGTGCCGCTCAGCAGTCGCTGCGCCGCCCAGTGCCGCCGCCGAGGCCGCCAGCAGCGCCAGCCGGTCCACCAGCACCACGGGCACCGCGGCGGCGGCCGAGGGAGTTCCGGACAGCAGCAGCCCGCGTAGCTTGGAGCTGGAGGAGGAGGGGCGGTGAGCAAACGGGGGCGGAGGTGGGAGAAGGAGCGGCAGGGTTTGTGAAGGCGCGGAAGGAGGTGGTGGCAGCATAGCACGTCCGGATGTAGGTGCGGGTGTGGTCACGGCGGGGCGGGTGGGTGGGTGAAGAGTAGTTTGGGGAGGTGCCCGCAGATCAGGGTGCCGGCTACCAGGGGGGAGGTGCCCGCAGATCAGGGTGCCAGCTACCAGGGGGGAGGTGCCCGCAGATCAGGGTGCCAGCTACCAGGGGGGAGGTGCCCGCAGATCAGGGTGCCGGCTACCAGGGGGGAGGTGCCCGCAGATCAGGGTGCCGGCTACCAGGGGGGAGGTGCCCGCAGATCAGGGTGCCAGCTACCAGGGGGGAGGTGCCCGCAGATCAGGGTGCCGGCTACCAGGGGGGAGGTGCCCGCAGATCAGGGTGCCGGCTACCAGGCCTGCTCTGCTTCCGCCAGCTTCCCTCCGCCCGGCCTGCGCCCTGGACGGGCAGCTAAAGGACAGCCCGCAGGCCGCTATCCTTCAACCCAACCCAAATTGCCGCGTCACTCGCATCGTCCGCTCCTATGCGACAGCGTGCAGCCGCGGGGGCAGCGGCGCCGGGGCCCCATTCCCCACAGCTCCCACGCCCCACATCGTCCCTAGAAGCGTCACTACAGAAAGCCCAGGCTACCCAAGCTCACGCGAAGGCATCCGACAGCTCTGAACGCTGCTGCGGGCTTAGCCGGCCCCACTCGCTGCGCGTCTTTGATGCCAGCATGTTTGCCGCAAAGAACGCCTGCTCTAGCGTTGCGCCGCTGGTCGGCTCCAGTATCGCCAGAGCGCATCCCCAGGCATCTGGCATCTTTGCGAAGTCATTGAGCCATAGGTTCGCAGCTTGCTGCTGGGCTGCGTCGGGTCCGAACATTGCCCCCAGCGCAGCCCGGAACTGTTGATCCATTTTGCGACTTTGATCTAAATACGGGCCCACTCTATCTGCACGCGTCCGCACGCATCGGCTATTTTTATCAGGAGATGGCGATGGACGCAGGATCAAAGGGAAAGTGCTGTCAGGAAGCCAGACCGCGCCGGACTATTTACAATGACCGGCCTGGGCACCAACGAAAAGTTCTGCAGGAGCAACCGAGTATGCATGTACCGTTGCTGGACGCCGGTTTCGTGTACGGCGTCGGACTGATGGAGGGAAAAACAGTAACGACACCTTGTTAAGAAAGTAGACAGCCAGACACCCCACACGTATCTGGCATTAGGATCGGTCCATAGCTTGCCACTCCGCCAGCGTAATCTTGTCAGGTATTCGTGAGTCCAAGCCATGGGTAGGCCCAGGACCAAGACCAAGGCGTCTGCCGCTAAGGATTCTATTCAGGACACTCCCTTCGCGGTCTTAACTGAGCGTGATGAGCGGGCAGAAGCCAAGCAGCCTTCAAAGCTGTCGTCCAAGTCATTTTTTGGCAAAGATGCCGCGCAGCCGGAGCCATCGAAGGCCCTCATGCCGCTAAGTGCGTTCACATGGGAAGCAGGGGACAATAGTGACGAATTATACTGGTTTGGCCCTCGTCGAGGAGCCGCCCTGGTTCGCGCGCCAAATTCCAAATCGACAGCCGGGTGTTACAGTTACAAAGTGCCCGCTGAACGCGTTCACAGCGTCCTTGCATTTTGGCAATACGAACGCGTCGAATTGCATTTCGACTTTCAGGGCTGCCGGTCGCCAAGAATGCTGCATGTTCCCGTCAGGAGGCTGCGGGTCTCGGACACGGCATCTCCTGTTGTCCAACTGGCGCATATATGCCCCAACCTTCGACTGATATTTTATGCAATGACGAAACCCATTAAGCGTTGCTCCTTGCGTCCACGTCTGCTTGTCCCTATACTGGATTGGCCATGCACTTTGCTTGCATACATCCCTCCACCCTAACCCCAAACCTCTGCCCGACCATCCCACTTCGTGACCCAGACTGGATGGCTGGCACAAGCTGGAAGCGTGGCGGCGCAGCACCCGACGCCAAGCCTGCTCGCATCTCTGGCGGCGGTCCGGTCCCTTGCCGCGGTCCGATTGACTTTATGATGTTGGACGCGGTGCACAAGGCCCTGGAAGAGGAGCCTGACCTGATGTCTAACATGGCGGAGGTGCGGCGACTGCGTACGGCCGTGCGGGCCGAGTGCGCGAACCGCTGGACGACCATGAAGGGTGACGAGCGGACGGTGTATCTGGAGCAGGCGGCGGGTGAGTGGACGGGGATATGGTTGACTGGGTTACACTGAAGACACTGTGGTGTTAATCTTGACGTCTTGGGTGCGCCTTTCGGAAAGGCCGAATAGTAGCTTGAGTACAGTCATGTTGGTCCCTGTTCCACGTCGGCTAGTCGAAAAAGCTCTGAACTATTGCTCGCCTTTACAGCATCCTCTTAGCCTTTGGTTGCCTCTTTCCTTACCACCGACCCAACCTCAGCCGACAAGGAGCGCTTCCGTAGGGAAATGCTCGCTTGGCGGGAGACCAACGGCGGTGGGAAGCGTGGCAAGGCGGCCGCCGCGGCGGAGGCAGCTGCCAGTGGCGACGAGGACAACAAGGGGTCGGCGGCGGATGCGGATATGGAGGAGGTCGAAATAGCCGATGCCGGGGAGGATGATGCGGAGATCGGCAGCAAAGGCAAGGCGCCAAAGGGCAAGAGGAAGGGCAAGGCAGCGGAGACCGATACCGGCAAGATCGCCGCTGCCGGTGACGTGCAGCAGGAGGAGGCTGAGGGGGTGGCGCCTGCCGGCAAGGCCGGCAAAGCCATGGCCAAGAAGGCGTCCACAGCAGCCGCCGCTAAGGCCGCCAAGGTGAGCCGCGCTCCGCTGCGATGGGCGGAGCGCCAGCGGAGGGAGCTGCTGGGCGAGGATCCCGAGGATGGTGCTGCCGAGGATGGCGCTGACGGCGACTGCCAGGACGTGGATGCTGATCAGATTGATGGTGGGAAGGCTACTGCCGTCGCCGTCAACGGAAAGAAGCGTGGCGGAAAGGCGGCAGTGCAGCGGAAGGCCTCGGCGGGGGCAAAGGAAGCCACCGGCAAGAAGGTGGCGGGGCAGCAGCCAGCGCAGCGGCGGCGGAAGGCTGTGGAGGAGGAGGAGGAAGAAGATGAGGGGGAGGCGGATGAGGAGGAGGAAGATTTGGCAGGGGAGGTCAGCTCGGGGAGCGAGGACGAGTACGGGCTTGATGACGACGACGAAAAGCCGGAGAGCGAGGAGGAGGAAGAGGAGGAGCCGCCGCGGTATCAGGCGAAGAAGCCGAAGCCCGCGGCCAAGCCCGCGGCCAGGGCCGCTGCTGCTGCGAAGGCTGTTGTACAAGAGCCGAAGGCCGCCGCCGGCTCCAAGCGCCGGCGCCGGGGTGAACCCGACAGTGAGCGGGAGGAGCTGGAGCGGGTAGAAGATTCTGAGCAGGAGGAGGAGCAGCCCAAGCGGCCGACTGCTGCGGCAAGTCGGGGCAACAAGAAGCAGGCCGGCACTGCGGTGACAGCAGGTACGTGCGCCGCGGTTGCGTCCCGTGCTGATGATCGGTCACGTAGGTGGTGGGATGTGACCTTGCGTTGCTGTAGGAGGGTTGCGGTGGTCTACACTGCGAGCGCATGTGCTTGCTGAGCCTAATCAACATGCTCTTCCTGAGGCTGTCTGCCTGAAACCATCTTACCCGCTGTACACCACCAGCAGCCAAGCCCACGGCCAAGGCCACGGCACGCAAGGGCAGATCGAAGAACAAGGCCGAGGAGAAGGTGGAGGTAGTCGAGGAGAAAGTGCCAGAGTCGGAGGAGGAGCCAGAGCCGCCGGTTGTTGTGGCGGTAAGCTTGCGCTGGCGTGGGCTGGTGCGGCTGGCGGCCGCTATTGCTGCAACGGCTGTCCGAGTATTTTCGAAATACTCGCACGGAATAATGGTGTACGGGTGGGACGCCTCCCTCGCCGCACCCCATCATCACCTCACCTCAACAGCTGCTGGATGCCTCGACGACGAGTGTGAGGAGCGAGCCCATAGCTCCATCTAATCTTCGACTGCATCTCTCACTCTAGAGGCCTTGGATGAGGGCTCTAGGATTCGAAACCCGGTGTTATCATTAGTCATGTCTGGCCGTTCACCCAACAAGGACTTCATTAGTGTGCCTTACTCGCGCCCTTGCTGCCGGTTGCTGCCCTTGCTGCCGGTTCAGAGACAAGTTACAATACCCCCTTTCTAGCACGTGCCACTGCGTTCGCCGTGCCATGCCTCTGAAGGGGTTAGGGCACTACGCAGATGTTACTCTTGACGCTTACCTCGCTCCGCTCCTCCTCACCTGCCGCACCTCTCCAGGCACCAAAGCGTGGGCGCAAAGCCGTGAAGGCGGCTGAGCCGGCACCCGCAAAGCCAGTCGCCACTGCCGCCGCTGCAGCTGCACCAAGCGGCGGTGGCAAATCAGCCATAAAGCGCAAGGGGCGCGCCACAGCAGCTCAGGGCGCCAAGGCTGGCGCGTTGGAGGAGGTAGCACTGGAGGACGAGGCACAAGAGCGAGAGGAGCCGACGAAGGAGCCCGCTGCAAAGGCGCCCAAGCGCAGCAAGGGCACGAAGCGTTCTGCTGCTGATGAGGGCGAGGCGGCGGAGGCTGAGGAAGAGCCGAAGATGCAGGCAGCGGAGAACAAGGCAGCCGCTGCACGCGGGCGGGGTCGACCACCAGGCAAGAAGCAGCGCAAGAGTGGCGCAAAGGCGGTACCCGAAGGGGTTAAAGAGGGCCAGCAGGGCGAGGCCGACATGGAGGAGGCGGTGGTGGCCACCAAGACCGGGCGGGGGGGGCCCAAGGGCAAGGCTGTCGCCAAGGCGGGCGTGGAGGAGGGTGCTGGGAGTGTCAGGCCCCGACGTGGCGGCAAATGACGGAGGCCATGTACGCAGAATCGCCCTATGGCAGAGAATTAGGCAGCTACTAGTGGACAAGTCCTAGGATACGAATGCTTGGGCTGCAAGGCGCTGCCCGGTCTGCCATGGCAGTGACGGGTGAAGTACATCACCGGCAGGCGTTGCCGTCAGATGCTGCTGTGCTGTATCGGTTATGTGCATATCGGTGACGTGCATGACAGGCCCGGAATGAGAGCTGTGTCTTCCCGGTATCTCAGAAGGATTACCATCCATACGCACTGCTTGTTATTAGGTAATGCGACGCATTTGCAATGCATGACACGCTTCTGCTCCCAGTCTGGAGCATGCCGATGTCGTTGCAGGCAGGGTGTTTACTGGGTGACTTTGAGTGCCACTTTGGCTCTCGCTGTGACAATTGAGCTGGAGAGCAGGCAGATAGTTAGGAGTGGCATCTTGGTACTAGCTCCTGGTTAGGAATGGCATCTTGGTACTAGCTCCCCAGGAGCTAAGTCCTTTAAGTCACATAACAGTTTCAGTATGACGAACATGATCCTGGCCTCGATCGGAGTCATAATAACAATGGAGCCCACTGTAACAATTACAACAATAACGCTGCTATCAGGCCCTTGTCCTCCCTCGCAACACTTCCGAAACAAAGGGTAAACGCTCCATTGAGCCCCATTAGCCTAATCGTAACACCACGTAGACACCGGTATGCGGGTAGACACCGCGACCCCATGAAGGATACACAACCGCGTCGTAATGTGGACTTGGTCAGGCAGAGCCTACGACTGCAGCTGCCTGCGGGTGGCGGCCCATCAACTGATGTAGACTTGCGCTCAACCCGCTCCCTGCGAGAATTTGATGCGAATAGGGCTCTTAACCTGCCAGCAAGGACACCGGTAAGGCGTGCGTTGTAGAGCATAAAGTGAGCGTTCTAGAGCCTAAGGGAGCAAGTGTGTTGTTGTAATCGTTACAGTGGGCTCCAGACCTGAAAAGGTAGAGCCATCGGGCGCATCGCCTGACACTGAAAAAGACAAGGAAAGCAGAGAAAACCGACGGTTCCGAAAGACAAACCACCCAGAGCCTCACAACCGAGAGCCCAGAGGAAACAGCAAGCACCAATACACAGGGGGAGGTTGCGCTGATGGCTCCCCTGCACATGGCCACATGCATCCCAAGCAGACCCCCGAATGGAGAGACAGCAGCACGCCTCGGCAACACAATCGGATAACTCCCCCCCCAAGATCCCGAAAACGTCCCACACCCGAAACGGGCCGATGCCCATAGCGAGACGGGAAGAAACAATGGTACTTAATACCATCAACCAGTTGAGGTCAACACCAACAGCAGTCTCTAGAAAAAGGCAGACCGGCAACACGCCCGAATGGCTGAGCCGTGGCGCAACCTTCGCCTGCAATACGGAAACCACTTCAGTATGCAACGCCAGGTAGCTTTGCAGGACTTGCGTAGGCTGCGTACTGGCACCGGCTGCGGCATGCGCGAGAGACACCAGGGCCGACGAAGCTGTGTCGGCGAAAGCTACCAGAGTCCAGAGAAATGCTGAAAGAAGACCACAAAGTAGGATACAGCCCTGCAGGACTGATCAGGTAGAGCGACGACCGAAGCCGCCGCTGAGAGGCCATCATTGGCGAAGTTGATACTTCGCAACGAAGGGCGTGGGTGACCACCAGGCTAGCTGGACAGCCACAGGATACTCAGCGCAGGCACTCTGCAAAGCCACCGTGACGAGCCAGTATGGCCGCGGCGAGCGAAGGTGTGAACCAGATTGCTGCGAGCTGGATGGGATCCGACCGGTGCCGAAAGTTCCCGGGCGATGCGGGAGCTCCTCCTCCACATACCAGACGACACCGCCATTCCATCCTCCTGAACTCCCATCTAGACGACCGGCAACAGCAAGCAGCTCCCATCTGGCCCCATGCACCGACGCTCGCGCGCCCCCTAAGGGGTCACGTGGTGCGAGTTTCCGCAGTATGAGTATGAGTATAAGTGTGTTGTACCTGCTCGTCAAGGCGATATAGTGTTAGTCGCCCTCGCTTCAGGCCGGTGTTGACGATCCACGGAAAACTGCAGGAGTGGAGTGGCATGTGGGCGCTATGAGAGGCTGATCAGGGCGTATGGGGCTCCCAGCCCCTGTGTGCCGCACCCCTGCCCCGCCTGCGGACATGGCAGCCACCCACCTGCACAGCGCACCGGTCATGACTCGCTTCCACCTGCGTACCTCCCGGCAGCCGGGGTGCGGCCTGCGTGTGCACATGTACGGCATTACGACAAGATAATCAAGCAGGTTACCGGGGGGAGGCCGACATCCTCCAGCATTTGCACCCATTGGGGACGCTGTGATGGTTCTCTAACCTTACTGCGAAAGAAAAGATGCCCTGCTTGGCAACTCCCGCCAACACAACCTGCCAGGCTCGGCCTGTTTGCTGAGCATCATGTCCAGGTACGCAAGTCCTACCTGAGGTCGAGCTTGGGCGCAATGTCGGGGTCAGCAGCGATGACGTCTGCCAGCTCCGTAGCTGTGCCCTGCATGGACCGTATGTAGGCATGGCTTTTAGGGGTGGGCGGGGTGGGCCCGAGCACACCATACATCCCGCTGCCATCACGGATGAGCGCCCCTACCCTCGGTTGGAACTCCGTACACTTGCCATTCGATCCGGAAGCACCATGAAAGCGCGCCGTATCCAGGCCTGCAAGCGGCAAGGCGGTAGCCAGGGACGAGCATGAGGCTGCGGGCTGCTGGTCGTGCCCACTGCACAAGCTCATGCTACGGTTCCAAGCCCGGGTTTGTAAGATTCCGGACACCAATCTGGCATGGGCAGTGCCGCATACGCAGCATACCGGTCACCAAGAGTCTGTCAATCGGCTATGGCTATCCGTTGTTATCCGCTGGCCAAAGGAGGCGTTAAACGCGACCACTCAGGGGTATCGGCACGACAGTAACCTGTCCACCCCCGGTACCTACCTTCCAGTCGGACGTCCCGTTGCGCATCCGAAGGTCGTACCGGCCTGTACGGCATGGTATAGCATGCCACGGACGTCGTCCGATGAACGGCAGCTGCCATCTTTGAGTTTACGACAGTCATTGCGTTTGGCATGATGTGTATGCGGCAATACTAGATGAGTAACACTGATGTACGATACGAACAGCAAGGTACGCCACACGGGTAATCCTCACACCGTCATGGTAAGGCCCTCTCTTGTCCCGGGCTTGATCGGGCTTGATCGGGCTTGATCGGGCTTGCGGACACCGTAACCTCTGATTATTGTAGTGGGTGGTGGGCGGGCGGCGGGGTCCCTCGTTGCATGACCGACGAGCAACCACACGCCCCAATTCATGCCCACCTTGCATCGGGTCATGGCCGTGAGCCAAGATGCGCCGCAGCTGCACCAGCTTGTCGTTCACCCGCCGGTGCACTGTCCGCTTCACGTGCGGCAGCTGCAGCGCGGGATGCTCCGCCCAGCCTGCCGCACATTAGCGGGGGTTGACACAATGACCAACGAGGTAGCAAGACCATGCGGCTTCGAGCTCAACGGCTGCGACACGGATTGAGTAAGCAACCAATGGCTAGTGCTACGGAACCCGTCCAGTGCCCCTCTGGCCCCTCCTGCTGGACGTCTTGCCGTACCCAGATCCTCCACGGCCTGCCGAATGTTGAAGCTGCCGCCAGGCGGTAGCGACGCCAGGTACCGCACCAGGATCTGTGCATTAAAACATGTACGGCAAATTGGTATTACCGTCCAATTTCCTTGGGTCAGGAAGGAGCGCGCCTGGCTTAGACCGCCTGCTGTCTACCGAACCCACCTCCACGTGCTCCAGTCGCCACTTGTCTCCCGGGTGGCAGCCAGCAACCGCTGCAGCAGCGCCCAGGACCCGCTCCCGCACCCTGACCGCAGCAGCTGCTTCTGGCGGCTCCCGACGGCGACTGCTGGCCGCCATGCGCGGCTTAGCTGCTGCCGCTGCACTGAGCCCGGTGGCAGCGGGGGTCACATGGGGAAGACACGCGCGACGCAAGGCCGCACTGTGGTGCTGTGCGTTGGACAGCACCACAGCGACTGCGGACTGCAGCTGGTTTGACCCATCAGGCGGCAGCGGTGGTGGCACCGGTGGCGGTGGCGCCTTGGTCCGCGGCGGAGGGACAGCCCCTCCCTGGGTGCCTCCGCGATCAGCCACCGTCAGCACCTGCGCCGCGGCGCCAACTACGGGCATGGCTGCACCGCCCCGTGCCAGCAGCTCCTCGACGGCTCTTGCGATGGTGTGAGCGTTGCGCGTCGCATTGCCTAACACCAATGTGCACGCAGCGACGACGACGCGCCGTGCAGGCCTCCGATTGCTACTGTTGACAACCATCCGTGCCGGTCATCTACTGCCTGTGCATTGTGGCTGCGGTACGTGCAAAAGCGTGCCCGGTCCGGAGGATGCCTTCCATGTTGCGGCCGTGATGAACTCTTATGCGCAGGGAGAAATGTCTTGATTACCTACATGCTAAATTGGTGTGAATACGTGCTTTTTGCCAGATTCTTGTTATTTGGCGCAGTCAGGCGGGGCGATTAAGGCTTATGCATCCGAAAGCAGGCGGTCGTTTTCATTGTCAATAGTAAATAAACCAAAGGGTGAAGCGTAAAGTAACTTTATTGCCGAAACTTTGCACATCCGGCGCTGTCTGGCAGACGTTGGCGGTTAATAACACCGAACAAATATTTGCACGTGCAGACGGTGGAGAACGAGCCGCTGGCAAGAGACAGCTATTCTACGCGACATACTAGTGCCTCCTTCAGACTTCCAGGGTGCCCCGCACGTCCTCCTGAACGCCACGGTCAGTCGCAGTGTACGGCTAATAGCCAACTCGGCAGGAAACATGGCGCCTGCTGAATCCATTGGGCGTTACGGACGGCCGAGGTTGGCGCAAGCCCCAAGCCTCATCATCCTGGGCGGCAGCCCCTGGCAGCCCCAGCTCTCCCTCCACGCAGCTGACGCACGTCAGCCTGCTCCCACGTCAGGCAACCAAACATGTAGTAGCAGCAACAGCCATAGCAGCAGCAGCAGCACCACCACCACTCCAAAAGCACAAGTAACCCGCCTTAGCTATCTCTTCCCTCAGCCGGCATACCGGTAGTTGGCCGTACATTCACTCCGACGCAAGGGTCCTCAAACTACCGCTCGTTCTGCGCCCCTCGGCTCCCTGCCTCGCCTACCCCTGCATCACGCACTGCGGCACTTCACCCTCAGCTCCATTGCACACAATGGATCCCACACACACGGCTCAGCCCGCAGAACTGCCCACCTCCGCAAAGCTCAGCTGCATGCCACCCGGCGGCTCGCATGCCCTCTGTCCGCCCGGATGCGCTGATGATGGCACACAGCGGGGCCAAGCCGCCCTTACAGAGCAGCGGACAGACCTGCGACCCGCCTTGCCACTTGTAAGAGACAACGCCGCGAGACCCATGGGTCACCCGTGTCTCGCATGGCGGGGTGCCACGGTCGCGTGACAATGGCTGGGGCCGGGATGAGGAGTCGTGCCGTGCGACAGGCCCCTGTGGCCCCTCACGGGAGAGCGCCACCCACCCCACCCCGGCAGCGGCACCTCTGCGAATCAGCATGAGCAGCTGCCCGCCTGCTGGCTGCTGGGCGCTGATCCCAGCTTGATGCCGCCCACGGCAGTGGTCTCCAGCAGCGCGGGCGTGTCAAGAATCTGCCGGGGCGGGCGAGAAGCAGGACCGGGGGTCTGATGCGTGGCGGACTAGGCTTGAGTACGGCAAGACGTGGGGTGGGGTTACAATGTGGGGAGGTGGCATAAAAAATGTGGGGAGGGACAGAAGCAAAGCTGCTGCCCGGTATCGCTCGCCCGATGGAGGGTGCGAAGGCTGCCACGAGGTCCTGCAGCCTTCACCTGACCACTGCACGCAGTCCAACAAAACTTGTCCGCACAAGGCAGTCCCGCCGCTGCCGCTGACACTCCCCTCCTCCCCGCCCTCCTTGCCTACCTCCCGACCCCGGGTCCCCTCGTTGGCCCCACCGCTACGGCATGCTACGACCTTGGTCTACCAGCCAAGCACCAGCCGTCTGCCCCGTCTTGGCCCACCTTCATCAGGAGCTCCTCGAACGCTTGCCCCACCGCCAGGTTGGCGCGAGCGGACGTCTCCACGAACAGGCAGCCGTGCCGCCGGGCAAAGTCGTGACCCTCCTCGCTGCTCACCTGACGCTCGGAAGCCTGTGTGCGGGGTTGGCAGCAAGCGGCGCGGAGTGAGTGCAGAAGAGGGTCAGCCGGCAGCCACGCACTGCGCGATCCCCTCCCGGCTTGGTGCTGCTCTCGGCTTGGCCGCTCCAATCCTGCGTGGTCCGGGCGATGGTCTGATGCCGGCGGCGAGGATCATCCTTCCCACACCCACCAGGTCAACCTTGTTCGCCACCACCATCTTGATTGCGCCCTCAACGGTGCTGTATATGTCAAACTCGCGCATCCAGTTGGCCTCCAGTGCCGTAAACGTGTCGCGGCGGGTAACGTCGTACACTGCACGACAGCGAGGATTGCGTAAGAGCCGTGTGGTTGCAGGCAGGCAGGAAAGGGGCATACGGATATGGACATATGTTGGAACGCGGAGCCGCGGGACGACCACCTATCACGGCAACGGCATAACACTCCTGTACAAGGCAATGGCGGGCTGCCCCCGACACACCACCCACCGAAGATGATACCCTGCGCCCCCCGGTAGTAGCTGCTAGTCAAGGTGCGGAACCTGTGGAAAACGACGGCCGGGCAGTTACGGTTGGGTTTAACCCTTACGGTTGAGTTTACGGTTGGGTTTAACCCACTTAAGTAGGGTAACAGAGTGAGGGGGCTGGGTGCAAGCACACGGCTGGGCCCCGGGCGCACATCTAAATCAAAACTGAACTGCGCCGAGGCCGAGCAAGGAGTAGAATATGAAACCGTGCCTTGAAGCCATGAAGTGTGGGGGATCCGAACTGGGCTTGCAGTCAGGGTTTGGCACTTGCACAGTGGCCTTGGGTTTGATAATTACCGGGGCCTTGGCAGATTCCCAATCAACTCGTGTTATGTACTAGCGGACTTGGGAATATCGATTTCGGCAGTGTCGCGCGAGTTGGAGGCGACCGTCTACACCCTACCCACCTCTCCTGCCCTGCTGTATCCCATATCGTGAGCTTGCAGCGCTTGCCCTCCGCATCGAGGAATTTAACTTTAAAGTCCACACCTGGGGAGAATTGGAGTGGGCGCGCGCTGTTCGTTACGAGAAGGCCCTAATCGATCGTCGCGGCGCCTCATCCCCACCTATCGTCGACGTCGTGCTCTCCTCAAATGATCCCGACGTAAATCGCGTCAAAATGCAGCTCTTGCCCACTCCGCTGTCGCCTACTAGCAAGACCTGTCATAACGTCAGAAAACGCGCGCGTCGGCCAGCTGTCCAAAACAAGTTGGACGCCATTTTCATTTTTCCTAACCTTAAACGTGTAATCATGCGAATCCACTGCCATGTCCCTAGCGAGAAGGCGACGTTCGACCAAGGTTGAAAGCGCTTGGCCCTATTTCAAGATAACGCTAACAAATATCATGAATGTATTTGCATCTGGAAGTTAGAAGTTGCAAAGAATTGGAAACCAACTGGAAGCCGTAGCTGCTGTGTGCGGTCTGCGACAGCATGCTGTACAGTCCGGAAGTGTACGGCATCATCTGAGGTGCGGTGACTAGCCGTGACGAGTCTAGCCGACAAGTATGCTCGTTGTTTCGACTGCAGTGCATCTCCTGTAGGCCATTTGCTGGTGTCATCAGCTAACCATGCGTTAAGATGCGTTGAGGCTGCTGGAACAGCATGGCGGAGACGGGCGGAACCCCTTGGTTCGGTTCTGCAGGGTCCTTACAGGCGCACTAGGGTGCTCTTGCCGATATATGCCTATTAACGTCTTCGAGTCTTTGCCGCCGTTGCGGTGGTGGTCACAGGCTAAAGAACATCTGACTACCGATACACACTGGCCTTGCATGACCGGTGGCTTACACAATCCGTACATCCTTACGTCGGAACAGGGGTACAAAGTTCATTGTGGACGTGGAAACGCCTGCATGTAACACATGCCCTTAATCGCTGATAACAAAACCCACCCACGGACGGGTCATCCATGCAATAATCCTCCTCGTCGCCCATTATGACATTTGTACAACCGCCCTATCGACACTACGACGCACACCACGTGTACGCTGCCTTGTCAGCATTACTTGTCTGATCGCCCCGCGCGCGCGTTCCGGCCTAGGCGCGGCGATACGGCCTTTGTGGGAGGCTTTGGCGCCAACGGCTTGGCCGGCAGCGCCGACAAATCCGGCATAGGCCGTGCGTGGAAGTTAGCAGCTTTGCGCAGCTGCCGCCGCTGGTCCTCCTCTTGCATGCGCGCCTCCTGCTTGGCCAGCTGGGCGAGGACCTGCAGTGGGGAGGATGAGATCGGATGAAATACACAAGGGTGCAACAGATGGCTGAGTGCACGTTCCCCTCCTCTTTCCCGCAATCATGGCAGTGTATCGTACATGGCGAACCACTGCACCGCACACCCTAGTCCAATGTGTTGGCACAGTGCACCCGCTTCCGTGCCCTGACCTCGTCGAAGTATTTTTCATTACAGAACGATAACGGGCTTCAGGAGCAACGTTATCTCAATGCCGGGCCGAGGATTGCGATGACCGCACAAGGCGATGTACAGTATTTGGACGCCTACAGCTTTCCCACCCGTGCGTCTCCCACCTCAGCCTCCTTGAACTTCTCGTCAAGGACCTTGTTGAATGCCTCTCGTGTCACTGCCCGTGTTGTTGTGTGGAGGTTGACTGCCTCGGGCACCGTCAGTGGAAGGTTTGCGTCATGCACACGGAATGGGATTCCCCGCCACATTGGCCGTGCCTGTCAAATGTGAACCAATGTGGAAGTGCAATAAATTCAGGCTGAAGCCCCAAAAAGGAAAGCGGGAAACAGCGTCTCCGGGAAAGGACGACGTATCGCTGAAGTCCCCGACTAGGGTGGGCGAAAGTTCAGGGAGGCGTGGTTGAGGGCGTGGCTGCTTGAAGTGGCGCTGAACAAAGCGACATGCCGCACCTTGAAGTCAGCCTCGGCACGCTTAGCCGCTTCGTCCATTTCCAAAGCCCGTCGCTTCTGATCCTGGTACATCTCGTGCCGTGCCTGTGAGGGTGCGGATCGGCCTTGGTACTTTGGTCCCGCCCAGCGATGTACGCATTGCTCGTCGTAACTGGCATTGCGACGTTCAAACACGCCGGCATCATACGGTGCGCGGGCATGACGAGTCTTTACGACTGTTGAAGCTGACCCAGGGGCCTTCAGTCTCCTACCTCGCTCGCCAGTCCAAAGGGCTCAGGCAGTGTCAGCGCCCGCGATTCAGGCTTCGGCGGCACGAGCGGCATGTCTGTTGAGAGCGGCAGACCATGCGCGCGAGGGATGCGGGCGCTCCGAGCTGCCTTCTCCTCGGCCGCCAGCCTGGCTGCCAACGCAGCGCGGTGCTGCGCTCCTCGCTCTGACGTTGCAAGCTTGAACGGCTCTGGCTGCGTGGGTGCAGGAGCTCCCTCCCCGTGGCCATGGGGCAGGTCCAGGCTGCGTACGATTAGATGGGACGCACCATTGCACCAATGAGGGCTTGAGACAGGACGAAAAATAGTTTCGATGCAGGGAGAATTGAAAACGTTTCCGCGATCAGGGTAGCCTGGTGGACCAGTGGCATGGAACGAAGCACGCCGTGAGCGTTCTGAGGATTAAATATTCTCGGATAGCACGATGTGGCACTTGCCCCTCACAAACATTAAGCGCACCCATACCCGCTCCCATACCTAGGTACGCTGAGGTACTTCGGCACTGGGTTAGCATGGAACTCATGCCGGGGCTCCTCCACTTTGGACTGGGAGCGGAAGGGGAACCCAGCAGTGGCATTGATGGGAGCGGTAAGGAGTTAGCGCAAGCCAACGGTTTGCATCACAGCAGCAACATGAGCTCGAAGACACTCGACATGAACATGTTGACTGCATACGGCAAAAAATGGGTAATGAAATGTGACATTCATGGCAGCCTGGTCGTGTTGAGTTGACTAAGGAACTAGGCTGCCGTTGTGGCCCACCTCTCGTGCGCGGTACTTGGTGAGCAGCCGCGGCGAGCGGGGAACCACGGGCTCCATCTGTGGGAGCGGAGGGCAGGAAGGCCACGATAAGTTGTAAGATGCAGAAGTAACACCTAGGACATCGAAATGTGGAATTGAGCATATGATAGCTTACGCGGCTGCCAGCTGTTCCTCTCCCCTGTGCGTCACACCCATACGAGCCGTCCAACCGTTTGGGGCTCTTATTGACGCAAGGGTTTGGGACTGCACAGTGGGTCCGTATCCAGCTCACCGAGTGAATCGCCATGCTCTTTCGCTTAGGCTGGGTGCGGTCTTTTACCGGCTCCGCTGCCGGCTGGTGCTGACCGCTGGGCCCAACCTCAACCACCTGCTGCTTGGCCGCGCGCACTTCAGCACGGTCATCAGTCATAAAGTTGAAGGGTTGTAGTTCGGTCGGCTCCCGCTTGTCCACCTTGGGCACGCCGACCTGGCCCGAAGTGCTCAGGATGAGCGGGCTGGGGTGCAGCAAGGACAGCGTGTTTATAAGAATTGCATATTTTTGGGAACACCGTAACCGAGCATGCGCTTCTTGCTTTACGCCTTCACTCAGCATGCAGAGCAGGTTCCTCTTTTCCCGAACCCAGCTACTACGGGAAACGGATCTGATGACACTGCAGCTAGCCTAGGACATATCGGTCGTAGCTGCTGTCCAGTGTTACAGCCCCGTCACTTACTTGAGGGTGCTCGCCTTAAAGACAGGCATCTGGGACATGGCCTCAGCCTCTGCCACCTCGCGTGGCTTGAACACGCTTTTGCGCGTGCGGCGTGTGGTCATCAGCTGTGGTTCCTGGGTAGGATAAGGCAAGGATCATCGTCATCGTGGGGCGTTGCAGTAAGAGAGTCTAGTGAGGCGCATTCGAACAGAGGTGGCTCGGTATCACATACTGTGGACTCAGCCGGT
This sequence comes from Yamagishiella unicocca, assembly GCA_003116995.1. Taxonomy (NCBI): domain Eukaryota; kingdom Viridiplantae; phylum Chlorophyta; class Chlorophyceae; order Chlamydomonadales; family Volvocaceae; genus Yamagishiella; species Yamagishiella unicocca. Next base: position 54,188 of record BDSL01000136.1, on the reverse strand, counting down.
TCTCAGCCATGCACTCGTACACCTAATGGAAGCCGGTACCCATCCCTGATTGTTTCGTCGGCAACCGCCTCGGATCCCATTACAGCCGCCCCGCTTAGCGTATGACAAATGCGTTACGAAGGGCCAACCGATACAGCACTCTTTATTTCCCGTCTAGGTGACCTGTCATGCCTCAGCTACAGACATCTACTCCTCACCAGTCGATCTTACCTTGGGCTCCGTGACGGTGAGCGGCTTAGGCGGCAGCGGCTGATCCGGCCGCTGCTTAAAGCGGCCAGGCGTCTTGTCGAATTCCTTAACCCGCAAGACCAGCGGCTTGTACGGGCTGGACTCCGGTCCCCCATCCTGGAATCCGCGAAGAAGGTAATGGAAGGGATAGTGTGGGGCAGGGGCGCGGGCAGAGCACATGTGGCAAGTAACGGTGTGAAAGAGGTTGGCACAGCTGGCGGCTTTAAGTTGCCACGCACATTAGAGCTACGCTGAGGCCTTTATGTTAAAATATAAAGGACACAGTTTGTCCTGACAAGCGCAAGTTCGCCCCACACGATGTGCACGTGTTTTTGAGCTGCTAAACAAGCCTAAAACAAAGACGCGCCCGAAGGGCTCTTCGCGCGGTGGCTGAAGCCATGCTAGCGGGCCGTCTATCGTCGCTTGAAGCAGGCGCGAGCCAGATGGAGGCAAACTCAACCGTTTCGTCTTCACAATCGCCATTCTTTTGTTGCTCGACCTGCTTTAGTGCGGAATCTCCTCCGGACTTGTTGATGTGTTTTTTAGCACGCTTGGATGTGCGCAGCTCCACCTCTTGTGGCAAGGTTAGCTCCTTTGTGGAGCGCAGCGGCATTACGCGCAGCGGCTGCAGGACTTTAGAGAGTCGCGTCTTCTTGGCGAGCATCGCCTTGGACTTCGACTTGGCCTTGAAGTTCATCTTCATCACCTTGAGCTGAATAATCGGAGCAGTGTTGGGTCAGTAGCGTCAAGGACTTAGGGGAGTAAATGAGGGTTTTAGGGTTACATCTGGGCAACATGCACGTGCACGCTAGTGAGGGCTATGTGGTCCAGCGGCTCAGCGAAAGCAGTACGTGAACCGAGTCTGGCGCAGGCTGAAACTCCTTAAAATATTATATTCGCTTTATGTCACAGGAGCCGCAGATGCGACATAGTTTGGACAGGATGTGCAAAACACACCGTGTTTTTGCACGGCGATGGGTTTCCCACGCACCTCTTTGGCCGTTTTCCTCCGATTTTCCGTCTTCGCAGCTTTTGCATGCTGCGAGCGTGTCCTGGGCGAAGGCTGAGCATCGGTGGGCTGTGCCGGGGCGTCCTCACCCGTCTGTTTTGCGGCTTTGGCAGGACGCTGCCCGGGCGCACCTGTCGTGGGTGACAAACACACTGGTCAAAGCCACGCCTCGGCATGTACAAATGACCGCTCCATACCATACCACTCGCCTTCTTTTGCCTTCCGCTTCTTGTCCACCTCCGGGCCCCAGGACGTCACGATATTCTTCTTTCGAGGCGGCTGCACGGACGGCGAGGATCCGTTGCGCCAAGCATTGCCCCATGGGGCAGCGAATACTATACCTTACCTTCACAGCTGCATCTTCTGCCATACCCTTTGTAGGTGATGTCGCCGCGTTAGTTGCGACGCCATCTTCCGTTGCCATGGCTGCTGCGTCGCCAACACGCTCGACTGCAGTTCACAGGACGTGTCCAGAGTGGCCTTGAAGTTGTGCGCTATTAATGACCAAAGATGCTTACCTTCTTCCTGGGCCTCGAACCATACACTATCATGTGACGTGGTGCTGGCAGCCTCGAAGTCCAGGAATTTTGGAGCATCATACTCGTAGCGCTGCTCAACCTCAAAACGCGCGCTAACCAAACAGTCCATAATGGTTTCGTTGCTGCGAAGATCCGGCTGCTGTTGGCGCTATCAGTAAAGCTCTTGGCAGTGCCACAGTGAAGTCGCAATTGTGTACAGGTTGTCAGCTTCTGTACGCATTCGAGCCAAAGAGTTACAATTTTTTGGTTACATAGCCGTGATTAAAGTTAGGCAGGACGGTGAACGCACGAAAGGACAGTTTGGAGGCTTTCCTGTTGGGCTTTTGTGTTGATATTGGATCCAGGATTTGGCAAACACATACGGTCGGCTAGCGGCATGAGGCATGGCTGTGACTGCAAATCGATTGTTTAGCTATTTTATGCAAGTATGTATGTTGCAGCCGAGCCTCTCTTTCGTGAGCCTGTACACCTTGCCAGCGCAGAGTGCATACGCGCTCAATGCGCTGGGCCGCATCTCTGTGCATACTACATTTCATTATAATGCGTATCATTACTTGAAGGCAGATCGTTCAGTGTGACATGGCGACATTCCGCACCACCGCCTGGCACCTGCTGCGGCCGCACGTCCGCAATAGAGCGACCACCTGCATCGCATCGCTGCCGCCACCACCGCTAAGCGGCAGCGCTGCATCTAATCCGCGAAGTGTCTTCAACCCGCTGGTTTTGGCGTACCTTGGGGACGCCGTGTGGGAGGTGCGTACAAACGACAGAACGTGTTCATCGCCGTAGAGGGAAATCTCCGAGCAGCTGGCAGGTCGTCGGGTTGCTGAACGTTTGCAGCACCCCGGCGTGGCGAATGGTAGGAAAGCTCTTGTGGGTTATAGTGGTTATATGCGATATGGGCCCGTCCCAGGTCTTGCAAACCCAGGTGTTCCACGACGGTGTATTACGCAATCTTATGCTGCATTTATGTTCATTGATGCCCCCCACTGTGGTGATGTCCAAACCCGTGGTTTAACCTTCACGTTCAGCGATTCCGGTCCAATTCGCCATGACTTCCCGCGCCCCAATTTCCCATCGCAAATTCCAATGCTGCACCTTGCCCTCTGCGGGTTCACCGCCTTATGATTGCCGCATCAATCTCCCCCGGCGTACAGCTGCCTCTGGCCGACTCGTCCACATGTCACCTGTCGCGGCAGCTGACTCCCGACCACGGGCGCCGACCACACGCCGCAGGCCCACACCCGTCGATTGGAGGTTTACCTTGACGCGTGGAGCGAGCAGCAGGGGATGGTGGGTTCAAACGTGGAGAGCGAGGGCGGCAACAGCGAGGGACGGGCTGGGCGAGGCCGAGGTGGCCGAGGGCGGCAGCAGGGCGGGCGGGGGCCTGTGCGCCGCGAGCCCATTCAGGATGGTGGCAAGCAGGCACGGGGAGGAGGAGGAGGCAACCTTGCATCTCTCAGCCGGCAGGAGCGCAAGCAGTGGTCCACGGCAGGTTTCCAGGTGGGCGACAGAGTGGGACAAGCTTTGCTGACAGGCTCGCAGGTTTATCCTCAATAGATTGTAGCTTGGAGGTCTTTATTCACCTTTACGAGCCGCGCTCCATAGGGACAGATGGGTGGCCGCGAGAGGGCAAGCTGTGGGTGGGAATGGCGGGCTGGGGCCAGGGCGGGCGAGCAGGCATGGGAAGCGCATTCCGCAATCCCTCGACGATTCCGTGTCTGTGCCGGCCAGCGTGATTGCCCGCGCTGTCCTAACGGCCACTTTGCTGCGTTGCATGAACTTGCGCCATCAGGCGCTTGTGTTTGATGCGCTGATGGCGGGCGGCCTGCCGGCTCCGCCTCCCGGTACGTTCCCACCCTGGCTCGAGTCAGCACCTACCCCAGCGCCCGCTGCGACCTCTGCCCCGGCGCCCTCGCCCCTGGCGGACACTCTGGCCCTAACGACGGACGAGCTCGACGTGCTGCGGTGGGGCCGCAACGCCGCCGTCAGCAGCGTGCCCCGCAACGTGCCGGTGCTCGTGTACAAGAAGGCCACTGCGGTAGAGGTGCTGGTGCGTGGGACGCGGGCGGGTGCAGCAGGAAGTCAGATTGAGGGCAGATTAAGGGCGGTATTGATGGGAAGGAGGAGCCAGCTGAGCCCCCGGCAGCGCATAAGCACTTACTGCCACCGTCGCCCCAACACAGGTCGCCCACATGTACCTTACGATGCCCGACCGCTGCGCACAGCTCATCGCCGCAGCAGTGGCCACGCCGCTTCCACACGGACCTGGAGCGCAGGGCGCCCTGCAGGCCGGGTCGTCAAGCACTGGTGCTGGTGCCGATGTACCGACGTCGTAAACATGCGGCTCGCCATCCTCCAATGCCGAGCTGTTGTTGCAGTAATGTCTTAGGACCGCGGCTTTAGTACATGCGAAGAGCGGGGAAACGGACTCTGCAAGCAACCGCCAAGTGCGCCAGGCCCCGTTAGCTTCTCTCTTGCCCTGCTGCTTTGTGGTTACAACATTGGTGCAGACTTGGCCCAGGAGCACAGTTGCACGAGGCGCAAAGGGCTTGGGAAGAGGCAAACGGCCTGACGATGTCACAACTACCGGCAGCGTGAGCCGATTTTCTCCTTCTCAAAACATGTAATTGCAGCAATACAACTGCCGAGGAAGATTAACTTCAGGATTGCGATCGTTTGCCATAGGCCCTCCGGCAGCCAGGGGTCGTCTACCTCCCCTCCCCACAGCAGTGCCTCCGACTACAGCTTGAGGGCGGTGAGGAACACGTGGTGCAGTCCCGCCGCCTTGCACAGCCCCCCCAGCTGCGACATGCCGCTCTCCTCGAGCTCGACAAATGGCAGCGGCGACCGGAGCCGCCGGAAGGTCTCAATCAATGCCTCGTGGTTCCGGGAAGCGGCGCAGCTTGGTGCTTGGGGCCATTTGCCTGCGCTACTCGATCCCCCAAGTGTGTCGCCCGAGTCCGCAGCCCCTCGCCTGACGGGCTGCTGGTCGGGCTGTGGCTGCTCCTGTTGTTTTTGGCTGAGTACCATTAGGTCCTGCCCCCGCACCTGCATGGCCTGCCATGTGAGGGCTCGCATGCGGCCCAGGAACTCGCGTACGTCGGCAGAGTGGCCTTCCACCACCACCACGCCTGAAGACGCGAGGAAAGCCACAGAAAGGGGTGCGGGCGTTAGGAGGGCTGGGGGGCCCGGCCTCTGCGTGGCGGGCCGATGCTGGGCTAGCAAGGAGAGAATACAGGCATAGGTTTGGTCGACAGCACAGGGGCTCCGGCATGCACATGTTGCGATGTAGGTTGGCCCGTATGCCTAGAAGCGATGGCCGTCCCCTCTTCCAATTTCGAACGACCCAAGGAACGAAGCACGTCCTACTCCCACCTTCCCCGCCGTGATGAACCCCGCCCGATGCACAGCAAATGGATAGTCAACGATCTTCTGCCGATGAGACCCCGTGCGAAATTCCGATGGCGGCCTCCTTCTGTTGACCCCAAGATCCCTAACTGGCCCCGCCTCCATACCCTTCCCTCCCCCTTCCCACCCCACCCGGGAATCCCGGCTTGCATGCCCCCGCCAGGCCCAGCTCCCGGGACCACTGCACGATGAGTTTCCGCTTGGTCAGCGACTTGAGGTGGTGCAGCCACACCAGCACGCACAGCAGCCCCTCGCTAGCCGCCTCGCCGCCACTGCAGTCGCCAGCTCCGACGCCTCTGGCACCGGCGTCTCCTGCCCCGAACTCGGGTCCGGCGCCCTCTTCCATGTCCTGCTGATGCAGGGCCGCCAGCTCTTCTACCGCATCCTAGGGTGAATAGTAGGCAGGGGGCGGGAGGGAGGGGACCGTAATGGTGCTGTGGAACAACCGGCGCGAATGTCGGTCTGCCCATATCTAACTTTCATAACTCCACCCAGCGAGTGATAATGCTCTTTCCGACAACCCCCATACCTGCCTAAGCCTGCCGTGCAGTCACGTACTGCTGCCGTATACCCTTCTCGTTTCCCCCCACCTTGAGCGCGTCCAGCGCCAGCAACAGGCACTCACACCCCGCCTCCGCCTCGCGCTCCGCCACCGCCCGCACCGCCTCGCTCAGCCGCTCATGCACCGACCTGCAGCATCGGTGCAGCAGCAGCACTCGCACTGGCTGCAGCAGCAGTGACGCTGGCTGCAGCACAATATGGCCACAGAGTAGTAGCACAGGCCGCAGCTCCTTCCAGTACCCACACCCAACCGCCTAGTCCCGTCCCATCGCCGCGTGTCTTTCTTCTGCCCCCACCATACATGTCCCCTCAAGCCTACTCCACCCACCTGGGGCCGCCGCACTCAACTGCCAGCAGGGCCTGACGGTGGAGGTGCGGTGGACAGGGAGGGTTGGGGTCCAGGGGCCCGTCAGCTCCTGCGGCACCAGCAGCCCCTCCACTACCGGCGCCCCCTGCTCTTGACCCACCGTCCCCGCCGCCTCCGGGGTAGCCACGCGGAAGTGTGAACCGCAGCGCAACCGGCTGCCCGCCGTACTGCAGCCCGGGAGGCCTGGTGAAGGGGGATGGGAGGGCATGAACGGGATGTGCGCGTGTTCCCAAGTAATCCCACAGGCCGATGGGGAGGCTGAAGCAGTGAAGCGGCACGTGGTCGGGTTCTGCCAGCGAGTGTTCCAGCGAGTGCCTCGCTCCTAATGATATAACATTACGAAGGAAGGAACATTCCCAGCCACCAGCCCCCCCCAATCTGAACAATAGGGGCTATCCCTCCATCCTCACATCACCCCATCAGCGCACCCACCTGACGGTGCCCGACAGTAGCGGAAGCCCCTCCAAGGAGCCACGGCTGCCCGGCCCCAGCGCCGCCGCCTCGCAGACCTGCTGCGTCAGCACCAGGGCCTGCCTCTCGGCGGGGTCCAGCACCAACGCGGCCAGCTCCCCGCCGAGAGGGCCGCCTGCACCTCCGCCGCCTCCACCGTCCTCGTAGTCAGGGAACATGGCTCGCAGGGCCTGGTGGTGATTAATTACAGAAATTAACGTGACATGCTACTACGGCGAGGCCGGTGTAGCCATGACCTCGTTGCATTGGCATGCCTCGTTGCATTGGCGTCATCTTGCATAATGTGCAAATGGCAGGAATGCAGGCCCCTGCAGGCTCAGTTGATGCTGCGGCATCAGCGGAGACGGTGATGGTAGCAGAGGTATACGGAATGCAGGGGTGTCGATGGAGGGGGAGGAGGGGCCGTGGGTTCCGGGGTGGATATGAAGCGGCGCCTGAATACCGCCAGTGACAACGGAGCCGACAAGACGGCCCTACACCGCACCGCGACGGCGACCCAAGGAGTGCCACCGCGTCACATCGCGGTCTAATATTCGCACCTCTATCTCATCCACTTGCCGCTGCAGCTGTTCCATACCATTGTCTTGCAGGTCCGCCATTACATATGCACGCGACGAGCCTGCGCGCCTGGAACAAGCTATCGGTGTAAGCTAATTCAGAAAAATACTATTTCGCAATAGACAGGATAAAGTGGTACACGCAAAGGTGTGCCGCTGAACAGTTCGTTTCCGTTTTCTTTCGGTTTTGCGAACGTACTCGAGGGGTGAACGATTGAGCATAACTTCGTGTTAATGACTAACATTATGCGGCTGCGGCGGGGCGGGCGGGCGGGGACCCTGTGGAGACCTGCTGGCGTACAGCATACCGCAGCATACTGAGAGGACCAAGTCCCTACTGCCGCTCTGCAAACAGAGACTGCGTCGTGGCCATGTCTAAGGGTCACGATGGATTTTCGAAAGGTATGATATGCTGGGCCTAATGGCATTATCAGTTTTCGGTCCAACATCACCCAACCCAGGCAACCCTTAACGGCCCCTCCCATACGCACAGCATGGATCCTTATGGCTACATGTGGACGGCTCCTGACACGATCATTGGCTTCCGCCGCTTCCACCTCCGCCCTGCTAAAGTGTCCCACTACGTGACCTAGAACTTTACCTGCGTTTCTTACTTGCTTGCCACGCTCCAAGACGCTCCAAGGAACTTCATGTAAACCCTAAACAGGTGCTATCCGGGGGTATTCCCCGAATTACTAGCTGAATAAGCTATCGCACGATGCTCCCGCGGTGGGGATGCGGGCATACGGGGGGTGCGGCCGAAAGGGTAGGACGGGTGGTTAGGCCTGGTCTCCGAGGGTCTCGGTTGGGACGGTTTGGATGGGAAGTGGGAGAACAGGACCTCGGGACGACGACAAAAGTAGGAAGTAAAGCAACAGGCAACAAAGGATGGTGGAGCATCTTTGGTGGAGCAGCGCCCGCAACAAGGCCTCCCCAGCGGCCTCCCATTTCCGACCAGTCGCTGGGTGACGTTGCGCCGATTTCTAAGGCTAGTTGGCGTGCTCCGCGAGGCAAGTGATAAGGGCCTGCTTCAAATACCTGCCAGTACCAGTACAAATTATGTCATCGCTGCCTCCCTTGGCGTTTGGACGTGCTAAAGGTGCCGTAGAATCACGGACGCCTGACCAACTTGCTGCTTTCAAAGGCGTAAATATGATATGTGTTTCAAATGCTTGCTTATTAGTAGCTGTACAGCCAAAGTTGTGAGGCCACCGGAAAATTAGCCCTAGTTACCGTAGTTAACGACAGCCCACCGACATTTCCCTCGGCCGTGGTGCTCCAGATTATATCTTTTTTGGAGTGTCATTGTCCATGATTGCACGGACGTCCGGGGTCCGCGCCAGGGTGGGGACCTGCGTGGGACTGCCGATACCCTCGCTGCCATTGCCGCTGCACCAACGTTTAAAGGACCCTAAGTCTCCGTCACCGCTAAGAGCGTCATCGACGCTGCTTCTGAGGACAAACTTGGTCCGCAGTGCGCTCGGACCGTCAGCCGATGATGGTGGCGGTCTCCCCGAAAGCGGCTATGGTGGCGACGACAGCATCCCAGGCGAAGGGAGCAACAGGTAGGACCCTAGAGGCAGTAGCAACCGAAAACGTGGTTAGATGGTGCGGGCAGCAACCCCATGCAAGATGTTCTCCCCCCGCCAACTGCATTTCCATCTGTGCAATTGCCTCCATCTCCCGCGCTCTCCATTTCCCCTTCCCCCATACCTTCCTCTCGCCCTCCTTCCGCCTGTCTGTCAGCCCCGTCTCCAGCTCAGCGTCTACGACTGGTTGTAATGGCAGTACTGACGTAACTGCTGGCCCAAGCGCAGCAACGACTGGCACTAGGTCCGACGGTGAAGCTGAGGGCCTGGACGGCTCCCCGCTGACCCTTGGGTCAGCCGTGCTGGAGCGTATGGCCAAGCTTCGGGCCCTTGATCAGTACTGCGAGCTGATGTTGGAGGCGGCGGAGGCAGCGGCGGTTCGGCAGAGGACCCAGGGGTCCGCCGGCACCACTGGTGGTGGCGACTCCGCTGCTGCGGCGGGCGACGATAGCGCACTGCTACTGCGCGGCGCTCTGCTTATTGCGCGGCACCGGTACCCCTCCCTGGACGAACGGAAGGTGTACGGCACATTAGACGAAATGGCCCGGCGCGTAGGGGCTCTGCTCCCAGCTGAGATGGAGCAACGCTACCCGCTGCGGGTTGTGGCTGCCATCAACCGGGTAGGTGAGAGCTAGGAGGCATATGTGGTAGTTGGGGTGGGAAGCTGGGCGGATGGATACGTGAGGTGCAGCGTGCACGCGCAGGAGCGGTGTAAGCATGATGGTGTTGTAGGCTTGCGTTGGGGTTCCGTCATGGCGGTAGCAGTAGCAGCAGGGGCAATCAGGGTCTGACCCCCCTGCTCCCCTTCCTGCCGATGCAGGTCATGTACCACGACTTCGGGTTCCGCGGCAACGAGGAGGTGAGTCGCGTGGCGGCGTGGGAGGGGATCACGTGGCGGCGTGGGAGAGGGTCACGTAGTGGCGTGGGAGAGGGTCACGTGGTGGCGTGGGAGGGGGTCACGGCGCATGGCAAGGGGAGCGCCACGGATTGCTTGTGATGCGAGGCGGAGGGAAGAGAGGGGCTCGCTCCCCCAGGCCTGAAAGGGCATCTGGCCAACTTTGCATCAACCCCTGTGCCGTGTCCCGTGAGGTTGACGCCTGATGCTGTTCCTGCTGCTTCGGCCTGCCTTGGGTGTTGATTTGTCCCCATCTGCTCATCTCCTTTCCCCCCGGATGCGCTCCTCAGGACTACTACAACGCTGACAACAGTTGTATCAACCGAGTGGTGGAGCGGAGAGTGGGTGAGCGCGTTGGCCGGAGAAGGATTAGAAGGAGCGGGCGTCGGCTAACGGCCTCGCTTCGTCTTCGCCCCTGTCCCTCCTCTCGTCCCGCCGGTGCCACCTCGATGAGGGGCTACCTCGCCGTGATGAGGTGCACGGCGGCGTGCAAGGCATGTGGGATGGGCGAGGCACGAGGGCTTGGAAGGACAGCGCGGTCGATGACGCACGAGACGCGACATCGTCGCACCCCGGCCCCACCTCACTCCCCTCTCTCCCCAACCTGCCCTTTGTCCACCCTACCCCGCACCCTTAGGCATCCCCATCACGCTCAGCTTGGTGTACTCTGAGGTGGCTCGCCGGGTGGGGCTGCCCATGCGGGGGCTCAACCTGCCCGGGCACTTCATGCTGCAGCCTGTCAGGCCCTCCCTAAAGCGCCGAGGCCAGCAGCAGCCAAACGCCCTGGGCGGCGTCGGCAGCGGCAGCAGCAGCGGAGTGGGAGGGGAAAAGGACGTAGCAGTACCAGCAGCAGCAGAATCCTCCGGCAGCGCTGGCGTCGGTGGCTCGCCGCAGGCCGGGGAGGATACCCGGGGGAACGACGGCGAGGAGGAGGAGGAGGACGAGGCAGGGCCGCTGGAGGTGCTGGTGGACGCGTTCAGGTGGGCTGTGGAGGAGCCTGGGGCGCCGACGGGGGCGGGAGGCTGTGAGGCAGCGCCGGGCGGCAAGGGGAGCGGCAAGGGAGTGAGCGTCGGGCTGCGGCTGTGGGTGCGGGCGGGATTAGTGCGAGGAGGTGGGGGCCGGTCAAGCGGCGAGCCGCTGTGCGTCCGTGATTGCAACGTACCGTGGCCTCTGCCGATGCAGGAAACGTGCTAGGCCATTACTGTGTTAGGCCATTACTTTTAACTTATGACCGTGGCTATGTTCTATGCATCACCATCCTTACCGAACGACACCGTCCGCGCACCTTTCCCTTCCCCGCAGGTCCGGTGAGGTGTGCTACGCCGCGGAGGCGGAGGAGCGCATCTCCCAGCTGCTGGGTTCACCTGTACACATCGACCCGCTGGCCTTGCAGGTGGGCGGCTGTTAGGGTAAACCGCGGCTGGGGGTCCGTCAGGGGTGACCAACGCGGTGGCTCCTTGCGCCCCTTTCCTTTCTTCCCTTAACCTACTAGTCCACTGCCTCCTTGTTCCGTAGCCCACACAGGCCAAATGCCTTGCCATGGCCCTCTTGCCGATGAACATTGCCTTTCCTCTCTAGAACCTCAGGTGCTGAGTCGCCCTTTCGCCCCCCGGCCCCCGCCGCTTTCCCCCCGCCGCCTTCCTCCTACCCTGCCTCCCCCCTCCCATCCCCATTTCCTCGCGACCCCTCCCAATTTCCCAGGAATCCCGGCCGCTCCCCCCCCGCATGTTTCTGCTGCGTATGCTGGGCAACCTGAGGTCCATTTACCTGTCTACACAGCAGGTGCGTCCTAAGGGGTACTTAGCTAACTGTCTTGAGATGGGGGAAGATGGCTGCAGTCGAGGGCCTGGTGGATCGCAGCTTTTACTTTAATGTCTCCAATAACGTGCCATCAGGCAAATGACCCTGTGCGGCTGCTGCATAAAGATGCACATGTAGCATAGATACCGGTAGCCACTTGAGCAAAACATGGCCGTCAAATTCCTGTAACTCAAAACCCTGAACGCCGAAGCCCCTGACGCTGCCCATTGACAGTTGGACGCACTGCTGGACGTGCTCAAGCTCATGCGCGCTACCCTCAAGGAGGGAGGCGGGGAGGGAGCCGAGGGGCAAGCCAGGAGCCCGGCGAGCACTGCTGCTGGCGCTGAGGACGAGACGTCCGCATTGAGCTTTGCCGCTCCTGCCGCCTCCCTGGCCCGCGATGAGGGGCTGTGCTATTTCGCCCTACGCCGCTACCCGGAGTGCCTGGAGGCACTGAGAGAGTACCTGTTGCTGACAGCTGAGGTGCGTACATGCGCAATGTTTGACTTGGTAAGGGTTCTGGGCGGGCTTGTGCTCTCGAGCTGGAAAACAAACGGGCTTGCGTTGACTAAACTCACCTGCGAACCACAGTAATATGATGGCTTCCCGCTCTCAGCTGATTGCATGCTTTGTTATACAGTGTGGAACTGCATCTCCAAAGTTTCCTCCTATTCCGCTCCGAATGCCGCAGTCCGGCCCGTCGCCGGAGGAGGCCAAGACAGTCTCTGCGGTGATGGAGGAGGCGAGGCGCCGTATGATGCAGCAAAATTAGCAATAATGACGATTTTGTCATCTGTTTGGCGATCAACCTGAGGTAGGACAGGTGCAAGTCGGGCGGAATAAGCGAATAACCACGGCGCTCCGTGGTTTCGCTGCAAGGACACCCGGAGGACATGAATCTACAATTAGCCTTGAATACATGCCGCTGTTTTGGTCGGGTGACTGTCCGAGTAATAGAGCTTTAGATGTCCCTCTTTGTGCACGACTGCACGTCCCATTTTGTCGTTCGCATTCTGCCCCTGTAATACTCGCATTCTTGTTGCGCTACACTTTTGTCAAGCCTTATATATAGCCTTATGCCTGTTGGAAGTTGATGTAAGATGTCGGCTTGCTATTAACGCTATGAGTCTATTAACAGTCACGGTAGAGACCCGTACCGTACCGCTACGAGTCAGGTTCTACGAGTCAGGTTCATGTTATGTAATTGACGACACTCGGTTCCTTGTGCGGCCATATTGCCATAATATTCACTCCGCACGAGAGAGCGCAACTACTTCTAGCGTACTCAGGAAGCCCCGAAGAGTGCCTATGACACCAGAACTCTTTCGACGGCGTCCGCCGTCCGGCCGACAACGATCCTCCAAGTGAAGCTGGACAAAAATCTAGAGATGTGCGTGGGCTCAGCGGCTGTGTCCGTATGGCCCAGGCTACCCACATCCCGCTTCGCGCGTTTCCTGGTGTTCACTTGTCTTCTTGTAAGCCTGGAGACATGCTATACCAGCAGCAGCAAAGACGAAGCGGCGCAGCGCCCTGGGGACGGGAGGTCACCATCGTCATTACCGCATCAGATGCCTGGGAGGTTGTCGCCTGATGGTGATTGCGGCACTGCAGCTAGGGACGTTTTTATGCCATCTTCTCAAGGCCGTGGCCCTACCTCTGCCGTCACCTCGTCGACGGTGTCGTCCACTTCCGACCCTTTCACGGCTGAGGTCGCAGCTACCCCTGGAGACGCAGCGGCTCAGGACGGTGCGGCCATGACGTATGATGTGGGAGGAGTGGAGCACGCGTACGGCCCGGCTTTCAAAGGGGATGGTCGCGTCGCTGGCGGCGGAGGTGGCCCAGACGACAGTAGCGCGCTGCTGGCGATGACCACCGCTGCTGCCAGTACTGCACCGCCTGTGAAGCTGCAGCGACCAGGGCCACCGCAGCCACATTTGCCGCGACTAGGACAGCTAGACCGGACCCGTGGGGGCGCCCGGACCGGCCACGCGACGAGGGGCGACGCGGCAGAAGCCCTCCAAGCGCCCGGGCTACAGCCGGCCAGTGGTGGTAGTGATGGTAATGGCCATCAAGGCGACCATTCTGGCGCCTGGCCCTGGCCCGGGTCGTCCGCCTGGTCCCACTCCACGACCTGGGTCAGGAACTGGTACGGCGGCGCTGGCCTCAGTTTCGGAGCTGGCGGTACGGACGGTGGAGGTGGGCATCCCAGCGATGCACGCCACGATGGTGACGAGTACGACGATTTCAACGATGATGATGATGACGGTGATGGTGATGGTTCACATGCCGGCAGCGAGGGCACCGAAGGCCCCTGCTGCAGTGGCAGTGATACCAGCAGCAGCAGCGCCAGCGGCATGGGCAGCGCTCGCAGCAGCAGCAGTGGCGCTGTCGCTGTCAGCGTCATGCAACGGCGGAGGCAGCTCGCCGAAACATTCCCGTACTGCACTACGTCTACTGACACGGATTGCTCGCCGTGCCTGGGCACCCGAGCGTCGGAATACCCGTGCGAGGTAGGTGGAGAGTGGGTTGCTGAGGCCTTGCCACGACGAGGGTGCGAGCAAGTGCTGCGGTGGGGGTGTTGCGAGCGGATAAATGTGTTGGGCAGATGGGCACTCAAGCGACTGTGGGTGGCGTACCTGCACGGCAGGCGGCCCTACCCTGAAGTACATTCCTGGGCACGGCAGTCCGTGTCCGCCCCGGTGCACCGCCGCAATGACGACCCCGGTCTGACAAGCTGCAGGGGACGTCCGGAACAAGGCGCGACTCCCTGGAGGTTCATATGGCGGGGGGTGCAGGGTTGCCTTGGTTGTGTCCGCTGCAAGGGGTGTGGCGCCTCTCGGTCTGTCCTCTGGGGGCCTCGCCAGCTGGCTCGAGGACACCCCCCCGGACCGTGCAATGTGGGCTGCTGCCGTGCTCCCTTGCCGTCGCTGGACCTGGAGCACGGCAGGATGACAGCGGCGTGCGGTCCAGCCACCTGGCTGCAACCCGCCACCGACCCAGTCGGGCCCTGTCCCGGACACCACCTGCCCGCCCTAGGCAGCGTAACCTGCATTGACAATCGCAGCGCATCCCAACCTCTAATCCTGCCCGCGACCCGGGCACCTGCCGCCCTCACCCTGGTGTCCTCCGCCGCAGGACGACGCCGTGTTCGGTGAGGTCTCGACCATTTGCATGGCGTACGCCTCTTGGTACCCCGCTAAGTACGGAGTTGACAAGTGTGCGGACCTGCCGGTGTGGTTCAATATGGTGTCAGTGACGCTGTCCAACGGGACGCAGGTGCGGGGGTTCGAGGGAGACCCGTGGATGTCCGAAAAAACCGTTTAGAATAGATGCGGGGGGGGGGCGGGGGGCGAGGGGGCGTGAAAACCGTCGACACGAAAACGACAGGATAGTGGGCGCATGGTCGGCGGACAGCGAGGATGTGGGCGCATACTGGAGCATTGGGGTGGGGTGGGTTTTTTTTGGCAGGGATGGTGAGCGAAGCGGCCAAGGAAGGGTGGGGGGAGGGCCTGCTGGTGGCCTCCTCGGTACTGCCTCACGGAGCCGCTACAGCCCAGCTGGCGGCCGCATCAGGCCAGTCTAGTCCCCGCCCTTCATCGCCCTCACGACCTTTTCACAATCATCAGCATCCTGGACCCCATACGAAGCAGCCTATGGGGCTGCACCGCAGTGTTGTGAGTGTCCGACGCGCCCCAAACTGCCACTGTGGATCGCCCCCAGAAAATCGCTGCCTTCCTGGAGGCCTGGGAGGACACCTCGGGTTACATGGTGGTCACCCTCCGCACGGAATGCCCCTGGATGGTGCTGCTGGAGGAGGGCCTGGCGGGGGCTTCGCTGGCGGTGAACGTGACCCAGGTCGCCGTGGACGGCAGCACGGAGGGCAGCTGGTCGTTCAGCACGACTGCCACGACATCAAGGGCGGCCTGGCGCAGCTGCACGTCCTTCCGGTTCCTGGTGCGGGGAGGCACCGGCGGAGTGACGGGGGCAGCGTGCTCGACATACAACCGGCGGGTGACAGTGACGGTGCGTCGGGTGGGGGTGATTGGGTGGGGGTGGCGCAAACCAGGGGGCGTTGCGTCTGATGGGCGCTTGTATTTAGGGGACTTGCCTGTAGACGGGGGGAACTGGGGGACGGGGGGCGGGGATAAGGGCCGGATGAACAGAGCAATTTGAACCGCCTTGTGTTGCGCTGCGGCGCATGTGATCAAGTACGGGTATCCGCCGCCGGGCCAAATGGGAGAGGCAGCGTTTGGTCGGGGGCGGGCGACACGCGGCCGAAGTTGCGCACCCTCGCCAAGCCTATCCGCTGCCCCGACCTGCAGGCCATGGTCAGGCAGAAGGTGTCCAACCTGAGCGCGATCACGTGCGAGGACGTGGCGGGCACCAGTGTGGCCGTGACAGTGAGTGCGACCTTCGGATACATGTACGAACCTCCACCGCCGTCTCCTCCTTCGCCGCCGTCGCCTCCTTCGCCCCCGCCGCCGCCGCCCCCGCCGAACCCGCCCACGTCGCCGAGCCCTCCGTCTCCCAACCCTTCTCCCCCTCCGGAGCCGCCACCATCCCCAGGCCCGCCACCGGAAGTCCCCCCACCCGGCGAGCCGCCCGGCCTTCCACCCCCCCCTCCCTACCGTTGCCGCCATTCAATCCCGGCGCCCCGCCTGCCCCCCCGCCCCCGCCGCCCCCCCCTCCGGTGCCACCTTCCCCGCCGCCCAGACCTCCCCGACCCCCATCTCCCCCGCCACCGCCTCCCAGTCCGTCACCCCCGCCATCGCCTCCGCCATCGCCGCCCCCGCCCCCACCTCCTCCCTGGCCTCCCTCGCCGCCACCCCCACCCCCACCGCCGTCCCCACCGCCGCCCAGCCCCCCGTTGCCACCCAGCCCTTCGCCGCCACCGCCTAGTCCGCCCCTTCCACCTAACCCATCACCGTGAGTGCCGTGCCCGCCCGGTGCCTTCCCCTCCTGGCCTGTTGCCGACCCCACAACGTTGGCCCCACACCAGCAAGCCGCACCGGGGTGATCACCTGTATGCGTCGAGCATTCAACTTGCTGCCACAGAACCACATTGTTTGTCCGAAATCACATTCAAACCAAACACTGTTGTACGGCTTGACTCGCCACCGCGGTACTGTATACTGCATAATATTTGCCAAAAAGTGTTTGTAATGAACCGCTAAGCCAGGAGTAGCGCACAGGCCTGATGTCGCGCACAGCGCGGACCGGGAAGGGAAGGGAGGCGCAGGGGCGAGTGGCTTCTAACTGACCAGTAGTAATGTGAGCCAGGACTAGACAAGCGACAGACAAAGATGATAAGTGACGCAATATAACGCGCCGTATGTTGGTGTTATAGATTTAGTGTCAATTGGCGTAGGTAGGCTATAAATATGCCATGAAAGGAGCAGGGAATCTGTACACGGAAAACGACGAAGGAGTTGGCTGCCAGTGGGGTAGTCAGGGGTAGTCACGGTTGTTGGACACTTGGGGGGGGGGCGAATAAGCGAGCCCTCTTGGGCTGATGACTAATGCTAATAGGAAAATAACTAAGGGAAACAGAGCCAAGTCGAAAGGCGAAGGCAGAGGTAGCTCCCAGTAACAGCACGCGATGGCGGCGACCAGGACAGGCCCCGTCACAACAGGGAGCCGCATCCCTAGGCGCAGAGGAAGAAACGCAGACTGGCCTTTGGCGGTAACAGGAGGCGCCGCAAGCAATACCGGTAACGTCAGCGAACTGTGTTAAACAGATCAGATGTATCGCGCGGCGTAATGACAGGTATCATGCGCAGCGGTGCACTCTTGGTACTCCTGGTGTTTGACAAACTACTCAGTCGGATATGACCCACATCTCTTGCGTTTGGCAACTCACCTCCCTGCCTGTCCGCTGATCTGCCCCCTCCTCTTCCCGCCTGGCAGCCGCCCGCCGAATCCCTTTCCGCCGCCCCGGCCACCCCGGCCGCCGCCACCGTCGCCACGGCCGCCGCCACCGTCGCCGCCACCACCGCCCAGCCCTCTGCCGCCATCACCACCGCCGCCGCCATCACCACCTCCAAGGTGGGACAAGCGGCCCACCGCACCCTCACCATTACTTAACCCAACCCACGTCTTAGCCTGCTGGTGGTGTGGGCCTTAGCCTGCTGGCGGTGTGGGTCAGGTGTGTGTTTGGGCTGCCCCCTCCCGCCCCCTCCCTCGTGCACGCGGTGTGATGGCCTCGGCAGAGGGCTGACGTGGGCCTCGCGGAAGCACACGCCTAAAGAGGCACTAGACGGTGGACGGTGGTAACCACCTGTTACCATCGTGCTGGCTTACCCGCGCCACAGTGTGGCCCTCCTCTGCAGCGTTGCCCGCCTTCCCATCGTTGGGGGCTGCAGTCGGCCTGTCATTTAACAGTTACCGTGTGTGTCATTTTGTCATTTAACAGTTGTCATTTGCCATTGTCGTTTGTCGGTGCGCATGGAGTCCCCTTGTGGCAAGGGGATGGTGCGGTATCAGCATTGAACCCACGAGCGGACAGAGGGCGTGCTGGAGGCAGGGATTTACGGTCTTAGGGTTCCCTTCCCACACATGCCTCGTGGTGTCTCCACGTCGAGTACACACTCCTGCGGCCCCCTGGTGCTTCCTTCCCCTGCAGCCCCTCGCCACCGCCGCCGAGTCCATCACCGCCACCCAGCCCCCCTCCAAATCCGCCATTGCCGCCATCTCCGAGTCCCCCACCAAGTCCCCCACCCCCCTCACCCCGTCCTCCGAGCCCATCACCACCACCATCACCACCACCACCAAGCCCGCCACCACCGAGCCCCCCACCGCCAAGCCCGCGCCCACCGAGCCCCCCACCATTGCCACCAAGCCCTTTACCCCCTTCACCAT
This sequence comes from Yamagishiella unicocca, assembly GCA_003116995.1. Lineage (NCBI taxonomy): Eukaryota > Viridiplantae > Chlorophyta > Chlorophyceae > Chlamydomonadales > Volvocaceae > Yamagishiella > Yamagishiella unicocca. Next base: position 35,903 of record BDSL01000136.1, on the reverse strand, counting down.
CGCCACCGCCACCATCACCCCCGCCACCGAGCCCCCACCCTCCCAGCCCGCCCCCTCCTCCTCCAAGTCCCTCTCCGCCGCCGCCATCACCACCACCCAGCCCTCCACCTCCAAGCCCACCACCAAGCCCACCTCCGCCAAGCCCGCCGCCTCCCCCTCCAAGCCCTCCCCCACCTCCACCCCCCATGCCTCCGAGCCCACCACCACCTAGCCCACCACCAAGCCCTCCTCCACCGAGCCCCTTTCCTCCATCTCCAAGCCCACCATCACCGCCACCAAGCCCGCCTCCCAGCCCACCTCCTCCGAGCCCACCACCTCCCCCAAGCCCACTGCCACCAAGCCCTCCCCCAAGCCCGCCATCACCAAGCCCGCCGCCCCCTAGTCCTCCACCTCCATCACCACCTTCTCCTAACCCTCCAAGCCCGCTGCCACCAAGCCCGCCACCAAGGCCACCTCCTCCGAGCCCACCACCTCCCCCAAGCCCACTGCCACCAAGCCCTCCCCCAAGCCCACTACCACCGAGCCCACCGCCCCCCAGTCCTCCACCTCCCCCACCGCCTTCTCCCGACCCTCCAAGCCCTCTGCCACCAAGCCCGCCTCCCAGCCCACCTCCTCCGAGCCCATCACCTCCCCCAAGCCCACTGCCACCAAGCCCACCACCAAGCCCGCCACCCCAAGCCCACCGCCACCCAGTCCAAGCCCGCCACCACCGCCTTCTCCCGACCCTCCAAGCCCTCTGCCACCAAGCCCGCCTCCCAGCCCACCTCCTCCGAGCCCATCACCTCCCCCAAGCCCACTGCCACCAAGCCCACCTCCAAGCCCGCCACCCCCAAGCCCACCGCCCCCCAGTCCTCCACCTCCTCCACCGCCTTCTCCCGACCCTCCAAGCCCTCTGCCACCAAGCCCGCCTCCCAGCCCACCTCCTCCGAGCCCATCACCTCCCCCAAGCCCACTGCCACCAAGCCCACCTCCAAGCCCGCCACCCCCAAGCCCACCGCCCCCCAGTCCTCCACCTCCTCCACCGCCTTCTCCCGACCCTCCAAGCCCTCTGCCACCTAGCCCGCCTCCCAGCCCACCTCCTCCGAGCCCACCACCACCCCCAAGCCCACTGCCACCAAGCCCACCACCAAGCCCGCCACCCCCAAGCCCACCGCCCCCCAGTCCTCCACCTCCTCCACCGCCTTCTCCCAACCCTCCAAGCCCGCTGCCACCTAGCCCGCCGCCAAGCCCACCTCCTCCGAGCCCATCACCTCCCCCAAGCCCGCTGCCACCAAGCCCTCCCCCAAGCCCACCACCCCCAAGCCCACCGCCCCCTAGTCCTCCACCTCCTCCACCGCCTTCTCCTGATCCTCCAAGCCCGCCTCCACCTAGCCCGCCTCCCAGCCCACCTCCTCCGAGCCCACCACTACCCCCGAGCCCACTGCCACCAAGCCCACCACCAAGCCCTCCACCACCAAGCCCACCGCCCCCCAGTCCTCCACCTCCTCCACCTCCTTCTCCCGACCCTCCAAGCCCGCCTCCACCAAGCCCGCCTCCCAGCCCACCTCCTCCAAGCCCACCACTACCCCCAAGCCCACTGCCACCAAGCCCACCACCAAGCCCGCCGCCCCCAAGCCCGCTGCCCCCTAGTCCTCCACCTCCTCCACCTCCTTCTCCCGACCCTCCAAGCCCGCCTCCACCTAGCCCGCCTCCCAGCCCACTCCCTCCAAGCCCACCACCACCCCCAAGCCCACACCCACCAAGCCCACCACCAAGCCCGCCTCCACCGAGCCCACCGCCCCCCAGTCCTCCACCTCCTCCACCGCCTTCTCCCGACCCTCCAAGCCCGCCTCCACCGAGCCCGCCTCCCAGTCCCCCTCCTCCAAGCCCACCTCTACCCCCTAGTCCTCCACCTCCTCCACCGCCTTCTCCCGACCCTCCAAGCCCGCCTCCACCAAGCCCGCCTCCCAGCCCACCTCCTCCGAGCCCACCACCTCCCCCAAGCCCACTGCCACCAAGCCCTCCCCCAAGCCCTCCACCACCAAGCCCACCGCCCCCTAGTCCTCCACCTCCTCCACCGCCTTCTCCCGACCCTCCAAGCCCTCTGCCACCTAGCCCGCCTCCCAGCCCACTCCCTCCGAGCCCACCACCACCCCCAAGCCCACTGCCACCAAGCCCACCCCCAAGCCCGCCACCACCAAGCCCACCGCCCCCTAGTCCTCCACCTCCTCCACCGCCTTCTCCCGACCCTCCAAGCCCGCCTCCACCTAGCCCGAACCCCAGCCCACCTCCTCCGAGCCCACCACCACCCCCAAGCCCACACCCACCAAGCCCACCACCAAGCCCGCCACCGCCAAGCCCACTCCCCCCTAGTCCTCCACCTCCTCCACCGCCTTCTCCCGACCCTCCAAGCCCGCCAACACCTAGTCCGCCTCCCAGCCCACCTCCTCCGAGCCCACCACCTCCCCCAAGCCCACCGCCACCAAGCCCACCGCCACCCCTCTCTCCCCCTCCTCCACCCCCTCCTCCCCCTCCCCCTCCGCCTCCCCCTCCTCCACCGCCTCCCCCTCCTCCCCCCCCCCTCCCCCTCCTCCACCTCCTCCCCCTCCCCCTCCCCCTCCTCCCCCACCTCCTCCTCCTCCCCCTCCCCCTCCGCCTCCTCCACCACCACCTCAGCCGCCACCTCCTCCTCCCCCTCCTCCCCCGCCACCGCCACCACCACCTCCCCCTCCCCCTCCTCCACCGCCACCTCCGCCACCTCCGCCACCTCCCCCTCCTCCACCACCGCCCCCACCGCCCCCCCTCCTCCCCCTCCTCCTCCTCCTCCACCGCCTCCTCCTCCACCGCCCCCTCCTCCCCCTCCTCCACCACCTCCTCCACCGCCTCCCCCCCTCCACCACCACCACCACCGCCACCACCACCTCCCCCTCCTCCCCCGCCACCGCCACCACCACCTCCCCCTCCCCCTCCTCCACCGCCACCTCCGCCACCTCCGCCACCTCCCCCTCATCCACCACCGCCCCCACCGCCCCCCCTCCTCCCCCTCCTCCTCCTCCTCCACCGCCTCCTCCTCCACCGCCCCCTCCTCCCCCTCCTCCACCACCTCCTCCACCGCCTCCCCCCCCTCCACCACCACCACCACCGCCACCACCACCTCCCCCTCCTCCACCACCTCCGCCACCGCCCCCTCCCCTCCCCCCCTCCCCCTCCTCCCCCCCCCACCACCACCTCCCCCCCTCCACCGCCGCCACCACCACCTCCACCACCTCCACCGCCCCCTCCTCCTCCACCTCCCCCTCCCCCTCCTCCCCCGCCGCCACCACCGCCCCCACCACCTCCCCCTCCTCCCCCTCCTCCCCCACCACCGCCTCCACCCCCTCCCCCTCCCCCTCCTCCCCCTCCTCCACCGCCTCCTCCACCGCCTCCCCCCCCTCCACCGCCACCACCACCGCCCCCACCGCCCCCACCGCCCCCCCTCCTCCCCCTCCTCCTCCTCCTCCACCGCCTCCTCCTCCTCCACCCCCTCCTCCCCCTCCTCCACCGCCTCCTCCACCGCCTCCCCCCCCTCCACCACCACCACCACCGCCACCACCACCTCCCCCTCCTCCCCCTCCTCCCCCACCACCGCCTCCTCCACCTCCCCCTCCCCCGCCTCCGCCTCCTCCTCCGCCGCCTCCTCCTCCTCCCCCTCCTCCACCGCCTCCCCCCCACCACCACCCCCTCCCCCCCTCCACCGCCGCCACCCCCCGCTCCACCACCTCCACCGCCCCCTCCTCCTCCGCCTCCCCCTCCCCCTCCTCCACCGCCTCCTCCTCCACCCCCTCCCCTCCACCGCCTCCGCCGCCTCCTCCGCCTCCCCCTCCACCTCCACCTCCTCCACCACCCCCACCACTGCCACCATCACCTCCCCCTCCTCCCCCTCCCCCGCGGCCACCCCCTCCCCCTCCCCCGCCTCCCCCTCCTCCCCCTCCTCCCCCACCACCGCCTCCTCCACCTCCCCCTCCCCCGCCTCCACCGCCGCCTCCGCCGCCTCCTCCCCCTCCCCCTCCTCCTCCGCCTCCTCTAACACCCCCTCCCGCTCCCCCTTCTCCCCCTCCTCCACCGCCGCCACCCCCTCCACCTCCACCTCCGTATCCTCCTCCCCCTTCTCCCCCTCCTCCGCCCCTTCCTCCGTCGCCACCCCCCCCTCCACCGCCTCCACCGCCTCCGCCTCCTCCACCACCCCCTTACCCTCCTCCACCACCTTCACCGCCGCCACCAACACCCCCTCCACCTTCTCCACCACCGCCTCCGCCTCCATCGCCGCCACCCCCTCCTCCCCCTCCTCCACCAAATCCTCCTCCTTCTCAGCCGCTTCCTCCCCCTCCCCTTCCTCCCCTGCCGCCGCCATCTCCGCCATCGCCACCACCCCCTCCGCCTTCTCTGCCGCCGTCTTCGCCTCCGCCGCCGCCACCACCCATTCCCCCTCCTCCACCACCACCACCACCTCCTCCACCACCGCCGCCACCACCCCCTCCCCCTCCACCTCCCCCTCCTCCTCCACCTCCGCCTCCGCCTCCGCCAACCCCCCCTCCCCCTCCTCCACCGCCGCCGCCGCCACTGCCGCTGCCTCCCTCTCCGCAACCCCCTCATCCTCCGTCACCACCTCATCCTCCGACTCCCCCTCTACCGCCACCACCTAGTCCGCCCCCAAGCCCACCAACGCCTAGACCTCCCCCAAGCCCACCGCCGTCAAGCCCTCCCGCCCCTTATCCGAGCCCTCCGCCGCCTTCCCCGCTGCCACCCCTGTCCACTCCCCCTTCCCCTACACCTCCTCCTCCAAGCCCTCCCCCACTCCGGCCAAGCCCACCGCCAAGCCCACTACCGCCGAGCCCCCCCCCAAGCCCACTACCGCCGAGCCCCCCCCAAGCCCACTACCCCCTAGTCCCCCGCCACCACTACTACCACCTCCTTCACCAGGACCTCCCAGTCCGGCGCCAAGCCCCCACCCACCAAGTCCCGCTCCTCCAAGCCCCTCATTCCCTCCCCCTGGCCCTCCACCGCCGCCACCTCCGGAACCTCCAAGTCCGGCGCCTCCGAGCCCGCCAGCCCCAAGCCCTCCCGCACCGCCAGGCCCGCTTCCTGCAAGCCCGCCTCCTCCACCGCCAAGCCCGCCGCCGCCATCTCCTCCGCCCCCACCAAATCCTCCGCCGCCCTCCCCTCCACCAAGACCCATGCCACCCAACCCGCCCCCAAGCCCCGAGCCCCCTGAACCCTCCCCCCCCAGCCCCTCTCCGCTGTCTCCAAGCCCGCCTCCAAGCCCTGCCCCTCCTCCTCCGTCTCCCCCTACACCACATCCACCGCTGCCCAGACCTCCATCGCCGTCCCCTCCTTTTCCTCCGAGCCCCAGCCCGCCTAGCCCTCCCCCTAGGCCCAAGCCTCCCAGTCCCAATCCCCCACGTCCCTCTCCTCTCCCACCCAGCCCCGCGCCAAGCCCTTCGCTTCCTCCACCTTCACCCGCACCGCCCTATCCACCGCCGCCTTACCCCCATCCGAGCCCTCCGCCGCCGCCTCCAAGCTCGTCACCACCGCCGCCTCCCTATCCTCCAAGTCCTAGTGCTTCCAGCCCGGCCTCACCACCCCCGTACCCTCCACCACCCTACCCCCCTTCACCGCCTCCACCTGCTCGCCCCTTGCCGCCCCTGCCCACGCCCAGCCCTTCGCCGCCCCCTCCCTATCCTCCGAGCCCCAGCCCGCCTAGCCCTCCCCCTAGCCCCAAGCCTTCCAGTCCCAGTCCTCCCAGTCCCTCTCCTCTCCCACCCAGCCCCGCGCCAAGCCCTTCGCTTCCTCCACCTTCACCCGCACCGCCCTATCCACCACCGCCTTACCCCCCGCCGAGCCCTCCACCGCCGCCTCCAAGCCCGTCACCACCGCCGCCTCCCTATCCCCCAAGTCCTAGTGCTTCCAGCCCGGCCTCACCCTACCCCCCTTCACCGTCTCCACCTGCTCGCCCCTTGCCACCCACGCCCCCGCCCGGCCCTGGCCCGCCAAGGCTCCTCCCACCAAGGGCCCCACCTCCCGGCCCCCACCAGCCTCCTGGAAGCCCCTCAGCACCATCGGCGTCCTATCCTCCCAGCCCGAACGCTCCCAGCCCGAATCCTCCCAGCCCGAATCCTCCCAGCCCGAATCCTCCCAGCCCGAATCCTCCCAGCCCGGACAGCCCGCCCATTAGGCCCGGCCCTCCCGGTCCTTTGCCCTCAAGCCCACCTCCACCGCTTCCCAAGCCGCCACCAAGCCCGCCTGACCCCATCCCTCGGCCCCCTCCCCGGTCGTCGCCCCCACCGCCGTCGCCTCCAACGCGTCCACCGTTGCAGCCGCCCCTTACTCCCAGCACCAGCGGTGCCCCTCCCTACCCCTATCCGCTGTCTAGCTCCCCTCCACCTCCACCTCCCGGTGTCTCACAAGGGCCGCCACGTCCAGCTCCGCCCGTGCATAGCCCCCCCGCGGCGCCTCCTCCGACGCCCCAGCCCGACGCAGAGCGCCCTCCCGCCCCTTCGCCCGCAGTCGCCGCCCCGCCGGGCCCCCCACCTCGCCGAGCTCCGCCAGCTCCGCCCAGCCCCGCGCCTGCCAGCCCTGCCCCACCTTCCAGTTCTTCAGTTGACACACCGCCCATGCCCCAGCCCCCCTACCCCACCCCGCCGGCACCTGTGCCTCCAAGTCCCACGCCGCCTGCCTCCAAGGCTTCCAGCCCCTCCCCCCCGTCGCCAAGTCCTGGAGCTCCGAAACCGCCCCCCAGCCCCCGGCCTCCCAGCTCAACCCCGACCAACACAAACCCTACGAGCCCACCCCCGAGCCCGCCGAGCCCCGGGCCATCCTACCCGCCATCGCCCTCCTCACCTCGGCCACCGCCGCGACCCCTGCCTCCTCACCCATCACCCAACCCATCGCCTGCCCCGGCGCCGCATCCCCCCCCACCCAGCCCTCGAGCTGTGGTGTCCACGCAACCCCCGCCGCGACCCCCTCCAAACCCGCGGCCGCCCGCGCCCCAGCCTCCTCCTCCGCCGCCGCCGTTCCTATCAACCCTCCACATCCCGGCAACACTCATCAACAACACGAGCCCATCTGGGGGTGAGGCAGCGGGGTGGGGCAGGGTGAGGCGGGGTGGGTTGGGGTGGGTAGGTAATGACCGGCCCCGCCTCCACTGCGAAGCCTCCTGTTGCTGCCGCACCCTCGCCGCATGACCCCTCCTCCACCTCCTCGCTCCCCCTCGCTCCTCCTCGCTCCTCCTCCGCCTCCCTAGGCCGCGTCGCTTCTTTTCCACTATGCTGCAACACTCGCACGCTACCTGACTGACCTGCCCCCCACCCCACCCCCCGGCAGTGCTGTTCATCAACCAGAGCGTCACGCTGGCGGACCCCACCACCACGGGGGGCTCCGACCAGCAGCTTACCGCCGCAGCCGCAGCCGCCATGTTCCCTGACGCCGCCAACGTGACCATTACAGAGCGCCTGGTGTCGTTCCCCATCGGCGTCGTGCGCGTGGGAGACAGCAGCGGAGGCACCAGCAACACCGGCAGCAGCAGTGGCGGCAGCAGCAGTGGCGGCGGCTCGGACATGAGCGCGTCAGGCGGCGGATGCGACGACGCCTTCGTGGCCAAGGTGCGGGCCCAGCTGCTGCGGCGGCTGCGGATGACCGCGCAGCAGATCTCCCGGCTCGCATGCGTGGAGCTGGGAGCTGCGCAGCCGACAGTGTCAAGCCCGCCGCCCCCGACGGACGAGTCTCCGCCGCCTCCGCCGCCCCAGCTCCCACCACCACCGCCACCTGCCCCTGCTGCGCCGGAGGAAAGCTCGTCCCAGCGGCGCAGCATGCTGGAGGCGCCGGAGGTCCCGCTGCAGGCACCACCGCCGCCGTTCCCGCCGCCGCCCCCCCCGCTGTCCTGCTCCAACCCGGGGCCATCGGGCCAGAACCTGGGCCTCGAGGTGGAGCTCCGGCTGCCTCCGGAGGCCAACGTCACCTCCTACTCCATCACCATCGCCGAGATCATCGCCAGCTGGGCGGACGCCGGCAGCTCGGACTCGGACGGGCTGGCTGACGGGCTGCTGGTGTGCTCGCCTCCTGGCCTGGACGCCTTCCGCTCGTCCACCTCGGTCAACGTGACGTATGCCGTACCACTGAGCAGCCAGGGCGTCGCCGTGTACGGCCCGCAGTGCGGTTCGTCGGCCTCCAGCGATGGCACCTCGGCGGCGGCGGCGGCGCTGGTGACGGGGGCGGTGGACTGCCTGATGGTGGCGGCACCGGTCGAGGAGCTGGGGGACGGGCAGCTGAGTGCGTTAGAGAGCGCCCCGCCCAGGCCGCTGGCGACCGGCGCCTCGCCGCAGAGCGACGCAAGCGGACCCGCTAGTGAGGGCGAGGGCGGGCGCAGGAGCTCCCGCACGCCGCTGATTGCCGGGGTGATGGCTGGCTGCCTGCTGCTGCTGCTGGCGCTGTGCGCGGTGCTGGCGATACTGCTGGTGCGGCGGCGGCGGCGCAAGAAGCAGGAGCAGGAGCAGCAGGCGGGCAGCAGCGAGGGCGACTCCAGGTGGGTTCGGCGGGCGTGTTGGTTTGGTGGGGATGAAGGTGTTTTCGAAAGGGCGGTTGTGGTACGGCGGAGTGAGTGAGGGCGGAAGGGTGCCGCTGCCGTCAACCTTGGGGTCAGCCGGCCCCCCTCCTGTCCCCGACCTCCGGCTGCATGTCCTCGCCCTGACCGCCTGCTCGCCTCGATGCGCCTGCCGCATTACGGCATGTTTGCCGTTTGCCGTTGGCCGTTAGCCTTACTTACTCATGCCTCACCCCAACCGCCGCAAACGACACGGGTTTTACGCATACACGGGTTCACCTCGCAATCCCACCCCCCACTCCTTGGTGTCACGTATGCGACCAGGTCACAAACCCCAGACTCAGGTGCCTTCAGCAGCCCCCCCACTACGCCGCCGCCACAACTTTCCTCACCCGCATACGCCGGGGACAGCCTCGGCAGCAACGACTCCCAAGTGGGCGCCGCCGCCGCCGCCGCTGCCGCCGCCGCCGCCGCCGGGCTGTCCCGCAGCGGCACCCCCAGCGGTCGCGGGGTTGCGGGCGATGACGCTCCGCCTGCTAGGTCGGCGCCCAGCCTCGTCATTGCCGTGGACTCGGTTCGCGACAAGAGCGTCATCAGCCCCAACAGCCCGATGCTGCTCCTCATGACGGGCAGGCGGCCCTTCTCTCCGGCCACCACATCGCGCCCCCAGTCGGCGCAGCAGCCGCAAAGACGAGGCAGCAGTGTGGATCACGACGCGGGACGGGACACCGACCCCGGCGAGATGCTTGCAGCAAAGACCGCCGGGGGGGAACCCACAACCTCGATGAGTGCCGCCACCGCCGCCGCTGCCGCCGCGCCGGCCGCCGCCGCCGCCGCTGCCGCCCAGGCTGACGCCACTGCCGTCCGCGCGCTGTCTCTGCACTGCGAGGGTGGCGGCACCATGGCGTCCGAGGCGGTGCTGGAGAACGAGGATGGGGCGGAGGCGCCGACGGAGGGCGGTCCGAGTGGGAGGCCAGTCGTAGCCGCGCTGTTGGCGGGAGAGCAGGAGGCCAAGGCTGCGGATTGGGACGTCGAGGCGGGCGCATCGCCTCGGTGGAATTGGGAGAGCCCCAGCGCGGGCGACCAGGCGGCCGCTGCTACCGAGGCGCCGGCTGCAGCCAGCGGCGATATGCCCGTTGCTGACGATGATGATGACAGGGGTGATGACGCACCCGATGCGGCACAGGACAGTGCAGCGATCACCGCCTTCGCTGCGGGCGCAGCAATGGCCGCCTTCGGCGATGGCGGCGACGACGACGGTGACGGCGACGAGACAGCCGGTGTCAGCGGCGCTGGCGGGCAAGTGGGCGGGGCCGATGGCGAGGGCGACACGTGGGGCGACCTGGAGGTGCCGCCATACGTCAGCGGTGGTGACGAGGACGCTGGTTCCTGCGGCGGGGGCGAGGAGGCTGATGGCGGCGGCGATCGCGTAGACCCTGACGGCGACGACGGCGACGACACTGTCGTGGCCCCCGACGACAGCCTTTCGGTGGGGCAGGCAGAGGAGCGGGGAGAGGGCGACCTCGCCGCCGCAGCCGCCGACACTGACGCTGACATTGCAACCGCCACCGCCGATGTGGACACTGAAGCCGACGCCGCCGCCGGAAGCAGTGCCGACACAGGCATGCCGTTGAGCAGCATGCAGTCGACGTCCAGCTTGCTGGGCAGCACGGCCACCAGCGCAGCCTTTGACGCGGCGGCCGGCGCTGCCGCCGGCGCCGCCGCCTTGGCTGCACTGGCGGTCATGCCTCCCGCCGACCCTGACCCCGACACCCCCTGCAGGCCAGCGACGCGGGAGGCTGTCCGTCGTCTCTCCCCGAGAGCGTTGGACCTTGACAGCTCCGACTCCGACGGCGGCGGCGGCTCCCAGCCGCACACCCCCTCGGCCGCACACCGCGGCGCCAGGGCTTCACTGCTGTCCCCGATGCAAGCAGTGGCAGCATCCGCTGCGGGCGTGGCGGCCGGGGCTGCTGCTGCCGCCCGGCGGCTCCTGAAAGGCGGCAACCGCATGGCCGGCAAGTCCGCCCGGGTGCATGTGGAGAGCTCCACAACGAAGTTAGCTCGCTCCCGCACCGCCGACATGGAACCCCCGCCAGCCCGCGTCCCGTCTAAGCCGGCGGCCCCGCCCACCCTCAAGCGGCCTTACATGCTGCCGACCGACGCCTCAGTCCGCCGCCTCGGTATTGAGAACGTCAGTGAGGTCAAGGCAGCAGCAGCGCGCGACCTGCGCCGCCCCGCAACCCTGCCGGGGCTCCCGGGGGCTGATGGTGGCGGCAACGGCGACGGCGAGGCAGGCCTCATCGACGATGCCGCCCGCCGCACTCGCTCCGTCAACGACCTGCACAACATCAGGGGTGGGCTTTCGGCGGCGGCAACCCGGAGGAGCTCCATGACGGCCATGGGACTCAAGGCCACGAAAGCTGGCGGCGTCGGCCCCGGAGGCTCTCGGGCGACGTCAACCTCGGGCAAACGCGGTCCTGCCGGCAGCCGCGGAGGCAGCGGCGGTGTGCGTGAGGCCTTTGTGGGAGAGAGCTCGGCTGCGGGGTTGCCAGGTTCGCCCGAGGGCTCCCTGGCCCAGCTGGACAACGCCTTCAGGGCAGCGCCGGGTCCGGACAACTCTGTTGGCGACGAAGACGAGCTGGCCAAGTGGCTGGCCACCCGACCGCGTCCCACGGCACCCACGATGGGAGCAGCCGCGCCAGGGGTAAACGCCCATCCGTCGGAGGGTGGAGCGCAGAGTCCGGGGGCGTCCGCCGTGGGAACGACAGATGGACGGGGCCGCGGCCGTTGGCGGGCCGCCGTGCGTTTCTCCTAGAGCCCACTATTTCAACGGTTTGTGTTCCATTCAAGGATCGACGTGGACTGCTGACACCCCCGCCCAACGAGTTGATCCGTGTATTGTGTGCCTGTGTGCCCCCTCCGACGAAGTACGCCTGGGGTTAAGGGGCCCGACGTCCCCTCCAGGCCGCGCACGCTGGCCGGCCGGCCGCCCATGGAAGGGCGCCTTGGCTTAGGTTGCGACAATGGCCAGTGTGCGGACGAGGCCGCGGCCATATCAATACCACATGGCGATGACAAGGCCATATCTGAATATCTGCAGTATTTGGTGTTGTAGGGGTTTAGACCAGGACAATGTGACAGGCTAAGCTGCGACATACAGCTTGGCACTTTGTAGAGGAGGTCTGCATGTGGCAGTTGGGATGACTTGAGCCGTTTGTCTGCAGTGCCAACCACTGCGATGATTGCGTCTCGACGATTGAGCACACGCGTGGATGGACGGATGGAATGATGGGTAGGTGTAGGGAAACAGGGCCGTGTGGAGTTGAATTTGTGTTCCGCATTGGCTGGTGGCTTGACTGGCTGGGCAAGGGTGCGGGTTTTCGTGTGCAGGAGAATGCAACCGGATTGGCATGTGGTGCATTTAGGTGCCGACACGAATGGGTCGCGTCACCGCATGGATGTCCACAATGCATGACGTGCTAATCAGTAAACCAGAGCCGCAGCAGGTGGTCCCGGATTGTGGTGTGAGGCTGATTGCTGGACGAATTGAAGAGGTGATACCCGAATTATTGTGCACTGATGGATAGCTGCGATGGCGCCCAGCAGTTTTGGTCATTAACTGCGCATTGTTGCTGCAGTATCACGCCTCCGCAATAGCGGCCGAGTCGGCTGCATCACACGATTCATGAAACTTGTTGCCTTCCATTCATGCCGATTTTTATGTGGTCAGTGTGTGCAATGCGGTGATATTGGTTCGTTATAACCTGCAAACTGTACTGCACAAGCAATTGTGTGCCTAACTGGGCATCTACCGAGGTCTAGCCTTGTTCCTATACATGTCACTCTCTGCTTTGCTTGCGCCTGCTATTTTACACCGTATGGCATAAGGAGTAGTAGTTGATTATTGCATACCACAGTGCCCTGTACGTTTTGGCTACACATGCTCACGCTAGCATGCGCCATCGCGCTAGGATGGCACATGCATTGGACATTGGACTCGTATTGTGTACGTTGTACCGACGCAAGGGGTTGCAAGGTCGCTCAATTGTAAAGCCGCCTGTAACTCGGGAGTGGCCTACTCACTAGTGCAAAACCCCCAGGAGTTGCACACCTCACGATTTTCCAGAAGGCGCTGCGCCCCCTCGCCTCGACGTCAATACTGGCGCCAGTCCCGCCAAATTACACATCCAGACCTCCAGCAGCATGCAAATCCCATAACGCAATCTTAAGCGTGTTTCCTTCCGTCATGTCTTGGTACACCGTTTGTTCCACATCGGTAACACCCTCAGGCGGACCTCCCTAGCCTTAGCTAACAACCTTGACAGCGTAAGCGAAACTACACCATGTAACCCTGCGCTGCCCGTGGCAGCACTGCCGCAGCCACAGCCCCGCTGCTCCCAACAGCTCCCCCTGCCGAGTGAGGTGCGTGCAGCTGACAACGCCGGGTAATTCCCCTCATGTATGCAACCACCACATTGCCTAGGTGCCGCCAGCCTCCGCACCTGACATATTTCCCTTCCCCAAACAAGCCTCAGCCCCGGTTTCAACCTGCAGCAGGATACGCCTCATCGCCAGCGCCTGGTGCAGCAGCCCCATGGTCAAGCGACTCGTCTCCTGGCACTCGCCTGCACCGCCGCCGCTGTCGGGCTCCACGCTCAGCAGCTGTTCGTGCCACAACGTCAGCATGTTCATCGTCACCAGCCGCTGCCCCACCACCAGAGAGCAGGCTTCCTGCGAGGGGGAGGGGCTCTCAGCGGCGCCGGCCTTTGGCAAGGAGCCGGCTGGCGGCCAGGCGGCGGCCGAGAATGCCGCCTTCTCCAGCACCCTGCGCATGTCTGCCATGCAGTCGCGCAGCTGCACCAGCGGTCCGCCACTGTCACCAGCGGCAACGCTGTGCTCGCTAACGTCGGCGGCACCTCGCTGGACGCCAGCCGCATGCAACCGGGCAGCCAGCTTCGCTTCCAAGATCCTCAGAGCTGGCAGCTGCTGCCGCAGGTGGTTCTTTATACAAGCAAAATTCTCGCCCTGCGCACGGCGCCCGACCTTCGCGGTACCCACGCCAGTGTTAGGTGCGGTGGTCGCCGCCGCAGCAGTGCCAGGTCCGGCTGCCTCGGGAACGCTGTGGCCGCTGCCAGCCCCCGGGCATGGCAAGTTGCCCACAAAACGGGTGACCTGAACTCCCAGAGCGGCCGAATGAGGCCGAAGAAGGGCCTCCAGGCGGGGACCGTAGCCAACCTGCACCTCCGGCGCCTCGACATCTACATTCACGGCCCCAGCGCCGGAAGGAAACCCTGTGCTTGCCGGCGTTGCCGGGGCCTCCGAAGATGCTGGTGCTGCAGCTGGTACCCTGGGCCGTCCCCCAGCTGCTGGTGCTGGCGGGCCTCCCATAGCTGCTGGCGTTACTGGGGCCTGGCCGCCAGCCGCTGGCGCTGGTGGGGGCCCCATAGCTGCTGGCTTCACTGGGGGCTGTCCCACAGCCGCTGGTGCTGGCGGGGGCCCCATAGCTGCTGGAGTTACTGAGGGCTGTCCCACAGCCGCTGGTGCTGGCGGGGGCCCCATAGCTGCTGGCTTCACTGGGGGCTGTCCTACAGCCGTTGGTGCTGGCGGGGGCCCCATAGCTGCTGGCTTCACTGGGGGCTGTCCCACAGCCGCTGGTGCTGGCGGGGGCCCCATAGCTGCTGGCTTAGCTGGGGGCTGTCCCACAGCCGCTGGTGCTGGCGGGGGCCCCATAGCTGCTGGCTTCACTGGGGGCTGTCCCACAGCCGCTGGTGCTGGCGGGGGCCCCATAGCTGCTGGTGTTACTGAGGGCTGTCGCACAGCCGCTGGTGCTGGCGGGGGCCCCATAGCTGCTGGTGGTACTGAGGGCTGTCCCACAGCCACTGGTGCTGGCGGGGGCCCCATAGCTGTTAGCTTCACTGGGGGCTGTCCCACAGCCGCTGGTGCTGGCGGGGGCCCCATAGCTGCTGGCTTAGCTGGGGGCTGTCCCACAGCCGCTGGTGCTGGCGGGGGCCCCATAGCTGCTGGCTTAGCTGGGGGCTGTCCCACAGCCGCTGGTGCCGGCGGGGGCCCCATAGCTGCTGGCTTAGCTGGGGGCTGTCCCACAGCCGCTGGTGCCGGCGGGGGCCCCATAGCTGCTGGCTTCACTGGGGGCTGTCCCACAGCCACTGGTGCTGGCGGGGGCCCCATAGCTGTTAGCTTAGCTGGGGGCTGTCCCACAGCCGCTGGTGCTGGCGGGGGCCCCATAGCTGCTGGCTTAGCTGGGGGCTGTCCCACAGCCGCTGGTGCCGGCGGGGGCCCCATAGCTGCTGGCTTAGCTGGGGGCTGTCCCACAGCCACTGGTGCTGGCGGGGGCCCCATAGCTGTTAGCTTCACTGGGGGCTGTCCCACAGCCGCTGGTGCTGGCGGGGGCCCCATAGCTGCTGGCTTAGCTGGGGGCTGTCCCACAGCCGCTGGTGCTGGCGGGGGCCCCATAGCTGCTGGCTTAGCTGGGGGCTGTCCCACAGCCGCTGGTGCCGGCGGGGGCCCCATAGCTGCTGGCTTAGCTGGGGGCTGTCCCACAGCTGCTGGTGCCGGCGGGGGCCCCATAGCTGCTGGCTTCACTGGGGACTGTCCCACAGCCGCTGGTGATGGCGGGGGCCCCATAGCTGCTGGCGTTTCTGAGGGCTGTCCCACAGCCGCTGGTGCTGGTGGAGGACCCATAGCTGCTGGTGTTACTCGGGGCTGACCCGCAGCCGCTGGCGCTGGCAGGCCTCCCATAGCTGCTGGTGGTACTGGGGGCTGTCCCACAGCCGCTGCTGCTGGCGGGGGCCCCATAGCTGCTGGCTTCGCTGGGGGCTGTCCCACAGCCGCTGGTACTTGTGAAGGACCCGTAGCTGTTGGCGCAACCGGGGGGCATGCAGCCGCTGTTGCTGGCGGGGGCCCCATAGCTGCTGGTGTTACTCGGGGCCGCACGCCAGCTGCTGGTGCCGGTGGGGGCCACATAGCTGTTACTGTTGCTGGGGCCCATCCCACAGCTGCTGATGCTATCGGGAATAAAACATGTGTGGGTGTTGCTGCGGGCCGTCCACCAGCTGCTGGTGCAACCTGGGGAACCATAGCTGCTGGCACAACCGGGGGGATCATAGCTGCCGGTGATACTGGGGACCGTCCCGAGGCTGCCAGTTCTACCGGTGACCCAAAAGCTACTGGTGCTACTTGGGGCCGCCCGCCAGCTGCTGGTGGTGGCGGGGGCGCCATAGCTGCTGGCGTTATCAGGGGCCCTGCAGCTGCCGGCGGTGCTGCCTCCATTGTGCGTGTCGTGGCTGCCACTGGCCCCGTCGACCTGGCAGCAGCTCCCTCATCAACCTCCTCCGCCAAGGTCACCGCAATGGCGGGTACAACATCGAGGTGCCGGGCCACCGGCGCGCTGGCTGCACGTGGTGGTGGTGATAGCACGTGAGCTCCACCTCCGCCCACAGGACCCTCACCGCCCCCGCTGTCAGCCGGGGCTCTGAGCTGCGGGTTGATTTGGACCCCGCCACACAGAGGCCCCCACTGAGCACCTGCGAGCTCACACGCCTTCCTACGCCACACCGCTGCTGCCACCATCGCCATAACTGCTGCAAGAGAGCGGGTAGCGGGCCGCTGCTTGGGGCCCTCCTTGCCATCCCCCACCGTGTGCGCGTATCCTGGCTGGTCCGCCTCCTTCCCGTGCCCCATAGCCGCGCCCACAGCACTTGCACCGCCATTGCATCCAGGAGCTTTGGTGCGGGGCGATGGATGAACAGGTATTGCTGTGGCAGCGGCGCGAGGCTGCTGCTGCTGCTTCGCTTGCTGCGCAAGTGGCGTTGGTGCTGGCGGATGGCTGCGTGCAGCTGTGCTGTTACGAGCTCTACCGACAGTCCGCGAGGTCGCCAAGAGTGGTCCGGCCTCTGGCTCTGCACCTGACACCTTGCCCTTCAGCTGCACTGGGGGCTCGGCTACGGGGGCCAATGGCACGGACGGAGCATCCACTTTGGTGGCCGCTGTGTGCTGGGGTAGGGGTTGTTGGGCAGCGGCCTGTGCTGTGGCTTCTGTAGTGATGGCCGGCGCATGGGCTGCTGCATCAGGGACGTGGGCCCCCACCAGGGCTGCACCTGGCGCCAGAACCAGAGGCGCCATCCGGGGATACTTGGGCGGTCGGCCTCGATGGCGCTTAACAAGTACTGCGGACGCTCCGGCCACCTCGGCCCCCGACGCTACAGGAGGGGGCGCCGACCTTGCTGCAGCTCCCTTCGGCTGTGGCTGGGACTCGGATACTCGCTGCCGTTCCTTCGGCCGCACCACTGGCGCGTCCTCCTCCTCCTCTGCCTCCTCCTCCTGCTGATCGCTGTCTGTCTCCTGGCGCTGCCTCTTCCCCTTCTGCTGCTGCCTTCGCTGCTGCTCCAGCTCCTTATGGTCTCGGCCCTGCTGCTCCTCTGACAGCCCACGTGGCGACCCCACCGCTGCCTGGGTACCCTGGTCCGGCTCAGCGACTCGTCTCTTTGCCCGCGGCCGTCCGCCATCGCAGCCCTCCGAGTCGTCGTGGCTGTCAACCACCAGCTGCCGCTGCCGCCCCGGCGTCCGACGCTGTGAACTACCAACGGGCGGCCCGGCAGCCGCAACCTTGGCAGCAGCGCTGGACCCCGGCAGCTGCACGTGCAGGACGACTACCCCGTCCCCCTTGCACTCCTGGCCCCGGGCGCCGCTGCCCCGCTTAGTGCCGGAGTGGGTGCTGGGCTCCAGGCCCGGGTGCCCACTGTACCCCATCAGCCGGCAACCCACCAGGTGCTCGCGCACCGAGCGGGGAAGCCTGCAGCACCAGGCCAGGAGGGAGCACGGGCAGGCACGAGGTGGTAACAACGGGTAGGGGGCCAGGGATAGTAGGAGTTGACAGGGTAGCGAGCTAGGGAACAGTAAAGGTTCACAGAGTAGCCGGCTAGAAAACGGGTAGCTTCGGCGATGCTAAGATAGGTTGCTAGGTGCCGATGGACGAACAGACTGTCCAGGAGTAGGTTATGATGGTGGGTGGGTGCGCGCATGGAGGGTCCGCCGTGCCCCCCAGATGCAGGTCCGCAATTTCCCGGGTCCTGGTGCAAAACCCAAAACCCAGTGTCGCCGTACCTGAGACTGTACCGCTCCTGCCCGCGGCTGGTCACGATGCGTGCATCGTGCGGTCCTAGGCACCCAAGCAACCCGCTCGCACGACCGGCACCGGCAGTCCTGTCACCACAGCCGGCGATGTTGTCAACCTGGATGCGCACCAGCAAGCGGCCGGGACCCAAACATGAGAGCCCGGCGCTGCGGCCCTGGCGCCGCCCGCCTGCGGCATCTCCGTCATCCGAGTCCTTGCCGCCACTGTAAAAGTGGGGGAACCATGCCCATACATGCCGCTCGGGTAGCGGCAGGCAGGACCCCGCGTCATCGTACAGCGTCCCAGAGCCATTCGGGACGGAAGGCTGGGCCGAGGAAGGTGCATTGGCGGCCGCTCCTTTGGCCGCGTCCGCATCCATGGAGATGATCTCCCTCCCATCATCGTCATCATCACCGTCGTTGTCTTCCTCGCCGTCGTCTTCATCCCCATAACCATCAACTTCGTCACCATTATTTTCATCACCTGCGTCGATGTCGACCATGCTGTCGCTGGTGTGATCTGTGGCGGTAGACAAGGTGGGGGTGCTGGCGGCAGCGGTAGCATGTGCAGGATCGCGCCGGGCCGCCTTGCGACAGGCTGCAGCCCCCATCCCACCAGCCGCCGCCATCGCCACTCTCGGAGCTGCCACCATCGCTGCCGCCTTCGCTGCCGCCTTCGCTGCCGCCTTCGCTGCCGCCTTCGCTGCCGCCTTCGCTGCCGCCTTCGCTGTCGCCATCGCTGCCGCCTTCCCTGCCGCCTTCTCTGCTGCCTTCTCTACTGCTTTCTCTGCCGCCTTCACAGCCTTCCCTGCCGCCTTCGCCACCTTCTTCGCTGCCTTCTTCACTGCCTTCTTCGCTGCCTTCTTCCCTGCCGCCTTCACTTTAGCTGCTACTGGCGCAGGACCCGTAGGGGCAGACCCTATTTCCGCCTCCACCTTGACGTGCACTCCGTCGCCATGGCCACCACCACCACCTGCTGCCTGTCGCGGCTGTGGTTCTCTCGTGGGCAGCGCCGGCACTGGTGCCTCGTTTTCCTGTTCAGGTCGTCGCTCCATCTATGCCGCGGGTCCTCCTGTGCTGTGCGGTTGCTGACCAAATTGGAGGGGGCCGTTGCGGACGGATTTGCGAGCCAGGATTCAACTGCTGCTGCTGCTGTTGGGAGCACTACCCAGGGCTACTCTGCAACGAGTCACCACCTGCTACCTAGCGAAGGGTTTCAAAGCGGTGTGAGGCAAAAAGTTGGAAAGAAGCACGCGAGGGAGTGGCAGGAAGGGCGGGCGCCTATCCCCCCCGAGGGTAAGGAAGCCGCCCTGAGAGGAGGATCATGAATCATATCCCGCGACATCCCGCGACACGACAGCACAGGCGTCGATCCATTGGCTGCATTGCGCCAACACAGGTGCGACCATGGTTCTTGTTTCTCTGAGCTCACCTGCTGCCTGCCACGGCTGCTGCAGCGCCTGAAGCCGTTTGAGGCAAGCTGATGCCTGAGTTAGTAAAGCCTCCTTCCTCGTCGTGCCATTTCAGCCTCATACGCCTCCTTAAGCGGCTTGGCACCTAGGCTCCGCGAGTGGCCTTGGTGTCCGCGCTGACTAACATTCAGCGGATCCTAGGTTACTCGTTATTGGATTTCACACTTGGAGAACGTGTCCTCCTCTTAGCATTTACTTGATGGCGACCTTCTAGCCCTGAACCCGAGCGGGGTGGCCTGTTGGCAACAGCAGGTGGTGAAAGTATGTCTAATTGTTGCCGTGCGAATTGTCTGCCATTCGTGTGACATCCTCCGCGGAATAGGCGTTGTTGTAGTTGTACGGGAACAGCTGGGCGCGAACTGGGACGGTCCCAGTGGGACCTACTCTTACCTGCAGTACGCCTATTGCGCAAGCTTGCTGTTTGGGTCATGCCTATAATGTTATACCCATTGAAAGCTGGATGCATACAGCAGAGGACATGTCGACTTACCCCTGGAACCGTCGGAACCGTTTTTCGGAGAGAGGGAAGTAATCCCCTTGGAACCAACCTTGATGCCATATGCGATGTATGTCTGCCAAAAAGTATTCGAGGTGTAGCGGGACTTATGGCCGCTGCAGTCATTAACATTTGTGCCTAGGGTCTTCAGCTCTGTGAAACGCTGAATGCTGCTTCACAGAGCACGATGGCTGCTACGTTTCACACGGTTGGGACGCTTAAGCTCCCGCACTGCAAGTTTCTCAGGCGTGGCAGAAAACCTTACGCGCCAACTGTTTGGATGGAAAGGGATGGAACTGGATGGAACCATAAGCATAGGGTGGGATAAGCACCGGACTGGGTGACTTGGCCGCTGCGGACGTGCTGTCAGCATAGCATGGCAACGATAAGCAAACTATGAGTATCAACGGTCTGGCATGCAGGCACGGCCTGCGCGGCTGGTTCTGTAGGTGATGGTTTGCAAACGGTGCATCCAAGTGTCCCCGGTGTACCCAAGGTCGGGGTCCTTCGGGGTCGACTGCTGTTCCCTTGAAAACAATGTCACCTGCTGACGTCCATGTTACAACTTTGCTCCCCCCTGTTGGTGTCGGGGGTTGTTACGTTGGGCGCGACTCGTCAATGGGCAAGGGTACCGCATGCAGGGAGGTCAGGGTTGCCGGTTGCGCGCCGGTACGGCACATTACAGCCAATTGGCAATTGCCGAAGCGCTATGCGAAACAGTAGTATAACAGTAGTATCCCAACGCCACACGCATGGTATATAGTCGATTATGTTAGCTGGCGATACAACGGTTCAAACAACTTCTGATATTTGGTAATCACTGGCCGTGGCCTATGGGAAGTGCTGTTTTCACATGATATAATGCGTCGCTTGAATGCAAACATGTGTTGCAATAGAATGACTATACCTGCGCTGGCTCGTCTACGATGGCATGTGCTCTGGTTGGTTTTCTTCATACTGGTCCAAACGTCACTCCAAGGAAAGCCAAGTGTAAATTCCTATTAGGAAGGATTGTTTCATGCCGTGCGCATGCCCGTCCAGCCTTGCTTCGATCGGAAACGGGACAGGGGACGAAAATCCCTGTCGGAAACATATATGTAAGGAAGCTTGGACCTTTATTGCAGATGACTTCGGTAATCTCTGGGGCCGCGATAACGGGCTTGGGAGGCGCAGCGGACGTCGCCTGCTTACGCGCGACTTGAATATGGATGAGATCTTCAATTATTGGCAAAAAATGGTAAGGGGGAGTATGTTTCGCCTTTGGGGGTGCAGTTGGAGCAAAGTGCAGGAACTTGGTCCCCATCGCCTCTTCCTGGGCCGGCATAGACCGGCAGCTGTTTTCCAATCCATGACTCCCGCTATGAGTTGGCCAGTGTCGCTGCACCCCTTCAACACTGCTCTGGACTGCCGAATGCCACCCGGCCTCTCCTGCCCTCTGCAGTATGGCCGCTGGCCCACGGACGTGTACGCGCAGCACCTGTCTGAATACCGCAACCGGGTGCGCGATGCCGGCAGGGAGTGGGGTATGCCCAAGTCGGATGAGGAGCTGCTGGACATCTATTACTTCCTGCGCAACAGAACCGAGGTCGGGACGCAGGGGTTGGTCAGGGGAGGAAGGGAAGATCCCGACTAGGTGACACATGTTATGCAGGTAACGTTCTCTGCCTCACCCATGCGGAGCTGATGCGCGGGATGTGCCGCATTTGATTTGGTGTGACGGCGGTCCACTCCTCGTCGACGGGCGCCGACAGGCTCTGACCTTAGGCAGTTGCACACCCACGCATGGGTCCCCGTATCAACGTGCGCCACTTCACACCGCGTGCCCGGCATGTCCTGCTCGGAGCGGTCACAGCGCGATGCGATGCGTGGCAGCCGCACTATGCAGGCTGACAGCCCCACGGCGCTTCCACTCCTTTCCGCCCACCGCCAGGTGCCGCATGCCCCTGGATGGAAGCCCGAGCGGGACCGCTGCGCACCCAACTGCTACCTCCACGGCACCTGCAACCAGGAGCTGGGCAGGTATGTCGTGGAGTGGTATGTCGTGGAGTGGCGAGGGGTCTCGGGAGGATGGGGTTGGGTGGAAATTCATGGGGGAAGTGCAAGAGGGAGAGGCTGTTGCGGAGATGGGTCCAGCCGGAAGGCCGCAATTCCACATCCCCATGCCCTCGTTCGCACATTCCCTCGCAACCCCGCCCCCGACCACCACGGCAGGTGCGACTGCCCCCGCGGGCGCGAGGGCCCTGACTGCGCCACTCCCCTGGCGACCTCCTGTCACCAGTTCTGCCAGCACGAGGGCCAGTGCTACCGCCTCATCCGCGAATGGTGCATCAACGAGTGCAATGGCCGGGGCACGTGCGTGGGCGGGGTCTGCCACTGCTACCCCGGCTACTTCGGCTCGGACTGCTCATTGTCCACAGACTACAACGGCAACCAGGGCGGCAGGGGCCCCAACACCACGGTGCTTCTGGCAGGGTTGAACTACAGGTAAGTAGTTGCGCGGCAGTCCCCGTTCCCCAATGGGAAGGGGAGGGTGATTGGATAGCAAGCCAAGCAGTGCAGGTTGAAGCCTTGATTTGTATGGTTCGACCCCGACGTGGCAACCCCTGTCCCCGCCCCTGCCTAACTCGTTCGCCGGTTCCTTCAAGCTGTTCTCATCCTTGCGCGGTGGCCTCCCCCGCAGCATGAACCCTCGCGGACCCCGCATCTACGTGTACGAGTTTCCGCCGGACGTGCACTTGTGGTGCGTGGGGGAGGAGGGGCTATGGAGGAGGGGCGAGGCGAGCAGAAGCGGGGTGGGAATAAATACTTATGGCAGTGGTGGTGATCAATGAGCGAGGTTGCTTTGTCACGATGGTCAGCGCGCTTCTTAGGTACGGTCGAGACGGGAAACCGCCGTGGTGTTTTAATTTGCGCTGTGTCCTCCCCTCCCTGGTCCTCCTTTTCCCTGCTCCGCCTGCTCACCAGGGGCCTGCTGTGGTTGGACCGGCCTCTCAACATCATCCTGTGGGAGCGGATCATGTCGCTCGGGCTACGGGAGGTGGACCCCGCCAAGGCAGACTACTTCTTCCTGCCGGGCTGCGGACGTGGCTGCAATAACTGGGACAAGAAGTTTGAGTACATCATGGTGGGTTGGGATGGGTAGGGTAGGAATGTGTGTTTGGGATGGGGTGAGTGCGGCACCTTCATCGCTTGGAGGCACCCATGCAAACCACAGGCCGCTGAAAAATGCCCATGAAAGTACTCTCCAATCCATGATTTTTTACGGAATGGGATACATAAGGACGACACGGTGTGGCCGCAAGGCGAGCGGCGAGCTGAGCGGTGTAGCCGCAAGGCAGGCGGTGGCTGGGTGTGGAAGGGGTTACGTCGCTGGACGAAGAGAAGGCGGCATGACAGCACTTTGGCAGCCTGCCCGCCTAAGCTCGGAATCACGTAGCCGACGAGCTATCTTGCCAATACAGCGCCAGAGTACACGCCGGTGCAGGTATGCACGACTGCATGGTTGCAGTAAAAAGAGGCGAGGTGCCTCCTTCATGAACATCCTGCATGTAACATCGAGGCATGACATAACCTATCGCTGTGCCCTTGGTGGCTGGCTATGCGCGCTTTTGCGCACCACAGGAACACTATGCGGAGTACTGGAATCGCAACAAGGGTCGTGACCACCTGATGACCCACACAGGTGCGGCGTATCGGCATATCGGGGTGTGCGCGTCGGCTGGGCGGGTGTGTATGTGGGTATTCTGCCTCTACGTCACTAGATGAGGAGGGCCAGGCCATATCTTAATCGTACGGAAACCGCATCATCCCCCCATCACCCCTTGATGGATCCCGCTATCGTTACAGGTGATTGGGGCCGCTGCGAAAAGGCGTGGGGCCCTCTCGCCACCCGATTTATCGCCAACGTGACGCTACTGCACCACTGGGGAATTACAGTGGATCGGTCAAAGTGAGCCGCTCGGGCCAAGGGGGGTTGCTGAGGAAAGGGTGGCAGCCGCGGCAGTCACTCTCCTTTAGGATGGGGGGTGTCGGGCAATGTGGCTCAAGGATGGTGGCGAGAAATCCCACAAAAGGGGCAAATTGCAGGGTTTCATCGTGGAATATCCTGGCGAGTCATGGCCGCGTAGAATTGATTTCTGAAGTAGTCAACATGGGTAGAAACTAAGGGACCAGGCTGCTGCTCCTGCAAAGACACACACCAGTGTTCACCTACCGCCGACACAGCCACTGTCGCGCCCTTACGTCCTGCCCTTAACCCTGTCTTCCGTTTCAGGGAGGTGGAACACGACCTGTTCAAGCCCTGTCATGTTCCTAATCAGGTACAGGCGCCTTCAGGAGGGCGGTCGAGGGCAAACATGACTAGGTGGTGCAGTTCGCCCCCACGTACCCCTAACGCATGCGCTAGCAATTAGGTTGTCGACCCCGCGGCACTGTGGCTGCAGACTTCCCCGCAGTGGCATGTCAGAACCTGCGGCTGTCGTGCATACACGCTGTACGGTTGCAGTCCGCGGTGGGTTTGGGATGGACGAATGTGGGAAACGCTCGTGCTAGTCAGTGCATGCAGCGTCTAGCTGAGTTGCTGGTACCCATCGCAGTATAACTAATAAAACGTCTTTGTCTGCGCGGCCTGGATGGGGCTGCCCTTCCCCTCCCCGCAGGATATTCTGATACCGGTGTTGTGCGGCGACCTATACCCGCAGTTTGAATACAACGTGTGGCACCCTAGTCGCAAAGAGCGGTAGGCGAGGCAGGGTGCGAGTGGTGGGCGCTCAGTTAGGTATTGGGTGGCCATTGCTGCCGGCTCCACCGTCCGCAAGCGTCCTTGTCGAGGCTTCCGCATAACTTTCACAACTCGTGCCCGAGCGCTGAGGCTGTGTCGCGCCTGCCTGGATACCTGGCTGTCCGACTGTGTGCCTGACTGCCTTGCTGCTTGGCGTTCTGGTTGCAGCCCGGTGAACAAGACGGTCCTGGCCTCAGTGACGGGTGGGTGGAGGCGGGCAGGAAGACGTGTGGGGTTGCATGTGCACGGCAGGCGAAGGAGGTGCTGGGGGGAGGTGCAATACTCATTTGTACAGGAGCAAATGGTCGGTGTACGGCAGACGTGGGGGAGCGGTTCAGGAGTCGCAGCTAGCTCTTGTTTGCAACACTGAGCTGGCAGATTTGCACCAGCTGGCGACGATCGATGATCCGCTGCTGCTCCGTACACAACCAAGCGCAGTCGACACGCCATAGGCCCGTCGAATTGCGCAGTACGTCCTAATAATGTTCCCTACCCTTGCCCCAGCATGCACGGTCATCCTCCTCAAATTTTCCGTAACCCTCCCCCCCTCGCTGGATGTCCTCTCAACCCACCGCACCGCCGCACGCGCAGGTAGCATTTGCGGTTGGAACAGCATTGAGGAACCGCCCTGCAAAAACCGCTTCTACAGCTTCGGCGTGCGTGCGGCACTGTGGCAGCTGCGCGACCGGCCCGGCTTCCACATCGCCAAGCGTGTACCCGTCATGGGCTTGTCCATGGCGGAGAGCGAGTTCTGCTTTGCACCCACTGGTACGTATCATGCATCATGGAAAAAATGCTTACCTTCAGAACTTACGTATGTACGCAGATTGTCACCTTTAGAAGCAGTCTGTACGGCAGTAAGACATAGGTGGGCCCTGCCTTGCTCCACATCCTTCCCAGCCCCCAATCAGCCGCACCCCGTTCACCCTTTGCCTCAAACAGGCGCAGGCCACGGCAAGCGAAACGTAGTCAGCGTCACGCTGGGCTGTATGCCAGTTATTATATCGGGTGAGGAGGCAGGAGCGGAGGTTGCATCCGTCCAACTTAATAACGTACTTTTTGTAGACCGCCATGCTCCTCCTTCGGTCATGGCATCGGGCATGTGAGTGAACATGTCCGGAACCGAAGTCCTCGGGACAATGAAAGGGAGCGATGTTATTTTTTCAACAACTTAGTCGATTGAGCGCAAGGAATGATGCAACGTATTGTGGTGTTACGGCATAAAAGGGTAGACGGATGCCCGCGCTGTGTGGCCTCACGTCCAATCCTCAACAGACCATGTGGCTCAACCGTTCGAGCCCTTCCTGAACTGGAATGACTTCGGCGTCTGGATTCCCGAGGGCCACATGGAGGACACCGAGCTTATCTTGCGTGGCTTCACCATGCAGCAGAAGGCGGCAAAAATGGTGCGAAGGGATGTGGGTGGGCTTCCAAGGATTGGGACAAAGGGCTAGGCTGAGGCTGTGCATACACTTGGCTTGTGTTATCTAGGGGAGGAGGGGGAGCGAGGAGGAGAGCGCAAATGCAATGCTCAAGTGCCTCAGGGGGGGCATGGGGCAGAAAGAGTTTGAGGCGCAAACATAATTGCGATTGCTGCGGGCGGAGGGATGCATGGGGCTGGACCGTGCGGAAAGCAACGCCCCCTCGTGTGTGTTAATGTGCCGCTAAGCTCTCATGTGTGATGCGTTCAAGGTCCAATCACTTGCAAGGATACTGCTGACCTCGGCGCCAACACATGCTGCGGCTGCATGAGATTATACCCACTCCGCTGCCCACTCTGTCCATGAAGCTTCCGGCACCTTGTCGTGTCTATGCCCTCATACACGACGCCATGGGGCCACCATGTCCCCCATTCCCCGCCCACCGCTGGTATTCTCACTCGGCTTTTAATTCGCTTCCGCCCGTTGCCTGAATCCATTCAGGAGAAACTGTACTGCGCTGCCCGCCACGTTGCATATACGAGCGTCTTTGGCGGGCTGTTCTCGGGTGACACTGGGGAGTTCGACGCCATTGCCACCGTGCTGCACATCCTGCGGGCCAGGCTGCGCCATCCAGGGATGCCGGATCACATGCTGATTGGGGTACGCCGCGACAGACCCATCTACCTACCTACGCATCTACGCCAACGATGCACAAGCTAACGGCTTCCCCTTTTTCAGGCCGACTCTGAATTCGCGGATTTTATGGCCTGCAAGCCTCGCACCTTCTCAAGCTTCAGCGGCGGGGATGCTGCTGTCGGTGTCGGCGGTGCCCAGGCCCCACCGCCACCCGCGCCTCCACTGCCCCTGGCTGGGGTGGTAAACACGCGGGGTCCCACAGCCGATGACCAGAACTTCCCGCAGCGTACGGTCACCACTGCCGCATGGATCCGGGCAGCTAATGGAGAGGCGGCTGGTAGCAGTGACAGCGGCCCCGCGCTGGATACAAAGCCTTGGCAGCCAAGGTAGGCATATGCCGGTGCCACCATGATGTAGGGGCTGCGCATCCTATCCTGAGCACCTGCCCTCTGGTCCCAGCTGCTCCTCGCATATAATTCGCAGCTTGGGAGATGGATAAGGATGGGCGAAAGCATGAGCTTGTTGTGTAGTCAATAAACTATCTGATACGTCTTGATGAGCCCTGTGCAACGCCACTGGAAGGAGTGGAAGAGTGTCCTCCCATCTTTCTCTGCTAGGTTCCACGAGATTGTGGGGTGTCACATACAGGTGTTTTAACGTACAGGATGGGGAAGAATGATGAGGTGTCAACATGATGCCATGTTCGTCCATTTCGCGTCAGCATAAATCCTCATCACTACCTTCATAATCATTGCAATCTGTACTCCATTCTGTATTCCCATGACCGTCAGTGTGGTAACCCTTACTAGCAACCATAAATCAAGCAGAATTGCGATGAGGGTTTGCTGGGCGGTTCGGGTGGTTTCTGCAGGGAATTGTGCAAGTTCAACGGCCAATGGGTCTACTATGCTGACCACGAGGTGCCGGAGCCCACTGCAGAAAGGCTCATGGAGGTAAGGTCTGTGAAAATTTGGTGAGGCGCGACATTGCTACTAGCACATACTAGTGGTGACTTTGTGTATTGGATGTAAGCGGTGCTCCTCAATGTAGAACTGGATTGTGTGATCCATATTTACCAGCAGTTGAGCAACACAACCAGTCACATGGGCCTATGAGGTGCCTTCATGGGGACAAGATAACACCGTACAATTTGGAACCAATCACTGTGGCCCATTTCCCTGTTTAGATCTATGCCCACATCCTTGGAGGCGCAAGCATACAAGATAATCCTATCATGGCACCTACATTTCCGGTTGCAGGTTATGCAGGACGGTCAATGCTTACCCAAGAATGCTAACAGGCCAGGCAACTTTCCCCCTGGCGGGTCCATAACATGCCCAGCTATGGGACCGATTACCAAGTGTGAGCAACTCGTATAGATTTGAGGCATTGCTGGCAAAGGTGCTCACCATCTTACAACCATCTGCAGCAAAGAGATTGGGTGGCATTGCCACCTGGCTGCATGGATGCATTACAGAGTCCCTGTTGGACAACCCGCCGATGCGATTTCTGTATTAAGCTCTGGATAACACCTGAATGTACTGAGTTTACTGTGGATGTTCCTTTATTTGTTCCAATAGTAGTAAATTTGTTCCAATAGTAGTAATTCTAGAAGTAGTGCTGAGAAATTGGTGGCAGGCTCAGCGCATGTGGGTGCAGGTAATGGGGTAGAATAGGTATACAGCACCCACAGTATGAATGAGAGAGGCGAGGCGATACCTGAGACACCAGAAACAGTGTTAGCGTTAGGCGCAAAGAAGATAACCTACCCACTTTACAAATAGATCCGTGTCCTTCGGGAGACTTTTCAGTGTGACTGTGGCATGAGCTAATCATGGTGGCTGCTGGGATTCAGGTCCCGCCTCAGCATGGTCTCAGGGGTGTGGAGTTGTTGGCTCTGGGTGTGCAGGGCATCCAGGCCGGCCGGCCAGGCCGGCCGACACTCTGAGGCGGAGTACTGTAGACAGCCTCACGGAAGCTTTGCTTGGTCTCGGCTGAGTAGACACCAGAGAGCACGAGGCGGAGATGGATGGGGGCGCATAGAGCAGTGCTGCAGGTTCTTTGCTGCAGGTTTGAAGCCACACCGGTTAATTGCTGTCCTGTGGGCGGAACAGGTGGTCTATATGTAGTGCTGCAGCCAGGTATGTGATGGCTTCTGACCATGAGACACTGCTGCTTATTAGGGGGTGGGGCGTGAGGGTTGCAGAGCTGCCACCCCGCTCCCCCATGACCCCCCCCTTTCGTGGCCTCAAAGGGGAATGATTGGAGAGCAATGGGTCTGACACGATTTGTGCATTTGTGATGGTGCAAGGTTGGCGCTAGATGAAAGTAAAGTTAACAAAACAACAACAATCTTTATGCCAAAGGCATGCAGATACAGAGGGAGTGGCCAGTTCACATGGTAGAACACAACTTTGGCACAGAGAGGTGAAAGTTGCTGACCCGAAGTAGCATGCGAAGTAGCATGCGAAGTAGCATGCGAAGTAGCACACCACCATAGCCACCCCGGATAAGGCTTCGAGTGTCGCCGGAAGTAGATGCAACAGCAGCATTGGCATCCCAGTAAGCATTGTTACCCTTTGGGTTACAACATGACCTTCCCTTGTTTCTCCCAGAAGTAGTTAGACACAAATTGATGACAGTGGTGGCCTTGTGGCCTGCACGGCAATGAACGGTGACAGAAAGATAAGAACTGTACTACCACCAACTGCCTTGATTTCTTCTCCTGAACAAAATGAGTATAATATTGCTATACTTTGCCGTACATTCTGGTACTGTACTGCTAAACCCTATTAATAAATCCCAAAGATGTACAGCAATGCCAAATCAGGCCCAAGATGGATCCAAATTGGATCCAATTAATATTATTAATATTATATGTCCTAATTAAGGTCCAATGGCCAAGACGAAATATTTTTGGTCCTAGGTTATACTTTTGGGTTCCTGATGGTTTATCCATGGTTTCGGGGCCAATCCCACCCCCAAAAAAATTTTTGATGGCACCAACTGCCTTGATTTCTTCTCCTGAACAAAATGAGTATAATATTGCTATACTTTGCCGTACATTCTGGTACTGTACTGCTAAACCCTATTAATAAATCCCAAAGATGTACAGCAATGCCAAATCAGGCCCAAGATGGATCCAAATTGGATCCAATTAATATTATTAATATTATATGTCCTAATTAAGGTCCAATGGCCAAGACGAAATATTTTTGGTCCTAGGTTATACTTTTGGGTTCCTGATGGTTTATCCATGGTTTCGGGGCCAATCCCACCCCCAAAAAAATTTTTGATGGCACCAACTGCCTTGATTTCTTCTCCTGAACAAAATGAGTATAATATTGCTATACTTTGCCGTACATTCTGGTACTGTACTGCTAAACCCTATTAATAAATCCCAAAGATGTACAGCAATGCCAAATCAGGCCCAAGATGGATCCAAATTGGATCCAATTAATATTATTAATATTATATGTCCTAATTAAGGTCCAATGGCCAAGACGAAATATTTTTGGTCCTAGGTTATACTTTTGGGTTCCTGATGGTTTATCCATGGTTTCGGGGCCAATCCCACCCCCAAAAAATTTTTTGATGGCACCAACTGCCTTGATTTCTTCTCCTGAACAAAATGAGTATAATATTGCTATACTTTGCCGTACATTCTGGTACTGTACTGCTAAACCCTATTAATAAATCCCAAAGATGTACAGCAATGCCAAATCAGGCCCAAGATGGATCCAAATTGGATCCAATTAATATTATTAATATTATATGTCCTAATTAAGGTCCAATGGCCAAGACGAAATATTTTTGGTCCTAGGTTATACTTTTGGGTTCCTGATGGTTTATCCATGGTTTCGGGGCCAATCCCACCCCCAAAAAAATTTTTGATGGCACCAACTGCCTTGATTTCTTCTCCTGAACAAAATGAGTATAATATTGCTATACTTTGCCGTACATTCTGGTACTGTACTGCTAAACCCTATTAATAAATCCCAAAGATGTACAGCAATGCCAAATCAGGCCCAAGATGGATCCAAATTGGATCCAATTAATATTATTAATATTATATGTCCTAATTAAGGTCCAATGGCCAAGACGAAATATTTTTGGTCCTAGGTTATACTTTTGGGTTCCTGATGGTTTATCCATGGTTTCGGGGCCAATCCCACCCCCAAAAAAATTTTTGATGGCACCAACTGCCTTGATTTCTTCTCCTGAACAAAATGAGTATAATATTGCTATACTTTGCCGTACATTCTGGTACTGTACTGCTAAACCCTATTAATAAATCCCAAAGATGTACAGCAATGCCAAATCAGGCCCAAGATGGATCCAAATTGGATCCAATTAATATTATTAATATTATATGTCCTAATTAAGGTCCAATGGCCAAGACGAAATATTTTTGGTCCTAGGTTATACTTTTGGGTTCCTGATGGTTTATCCATGGTTTCGGGGCCAATCCCACCCCCAAAAAAATTTTTGATGGCACCAACTGCCTTGATTTCTTCTCCTGAACAAAATGAGTATAATATTGCTATACTTTGCCGTACATTCTGGTACTGTACTGCTAAACCCTATTAATAAATCCCAAAGATGTACAGCAATGCCAAATCAGGCCCAAGATGGATCCAAATTGGATCCAATTAATATTATTAATATTATATGTCCTAATTAAGGTCCAATGGCCAAGACGAAATATTTTTGGTCCTAGGTTATACTTTTGGGTTCCTGATGGTTTATCCATGGTTTCGGGGCCAATCCCACCCCCAAAAAAATTTTTGATGGCACCAACTGCCTTGATTTCTTCTCCTGAACAAAATGAGTATAATATTGCTATACTTTGCCGTACATTCTGGTACTGTACTGCTAAACCCTATTAATAAATCCCAAAGATGTACAGCAATGCCAAATCAGGCCCAAGATGGATCCAAATTGGATCCAATTAATATTATTAATATTATATGTCCTAATTAAGGTCCAATGGCCAAGACGAAATATTTTTGGTCCTAGGTTATACTTTTGGGTTCCTGATGGTTTATCCATGGTTTCGGGGCCAATCCCACCCCCAAAAAAATTTTTGATGGCACCAACTGCCTTGATTTCTTCTCCTGAACAAAATGAGTATAATATTGCTATACTTTGCCGTACATTCTGGTACTGTACTGCTAAACCCTATTAATAAATCCCAAAGATGTACAGCAATGCCAAATCAGGCCCAAGATGGATCCAAATTGGATCCAATTAATATTATTAATATTATATGTCCTAATTAAGGTCCAATGGCCAAGACGAAATATTTTTGGTCCTAGGTTATACTTTTGGGTTCCTGATGGTTTATCCATGGTTTCGGGGCCAATCCCACCCCCAAAAAAATTTTTGATGGCACCAACTGCCTTGATTTCTTCTCCTGAACAAAATGAGTATAATATTGCTATACTTTGCCGTACATTCTGGTACTGTACTGCTAAACCCTATTAATAAATCCCAAAGATGTACAGCAATGCCAAATCAGGCCCAAGATGGATCCAAATTGGATCCAATTAATATTATTAATATTATATGTCCTAATTAAGGTCCAATGGCCAAGACGAAATATTTTTGGTCCTAGGTTATACTTTTGGGTTCCTGATGGTTTATCCATGGTTTCGGGGCCAATCCCACCCCCAAAAAAATTTTTGATGGCACCAACTGCCTTGATTTCTTCTCCTGAACAAAATGAGTATAATATTGCTATACTTTGCCGTACATTCTGGTACTGTACTGCTAAACCCTATTAATAAATCCCAAAGATGTACAGCAATGCCAAATCAGGCCCAAGATGGATCCAAATTGGATCCAATTAATATTATTAATATTATATGTCCTAATTAAGGTCCAATGGCCAAGACGAAATATTTTTGGTCCTAGGTTATACTTTTGGGTTCCTGATGGTTTATCCATGGTTTCGGGGCCAATCCCACCCCCAAAAAAATTTTTGATGGCACCAACTGCCTTGATTTCTTCTCCTGAACAAAATGAGTATAATATTGCTATACTTTGCCGTACATTCTGGTACTGTACTGCTAAACCCTATTAATAAATCCCAAAGATGTACAGCAATGCCAAATCAGGCCCAAGATGGATCCAAATTGGATCCAATTAATATTATTAATATTATATGTCCTAATTAAGGTCCAATGGCCAAGACGAAATATTTTTGGTCCTAGGTTATACTTTTGGGTTCCTGATGGTTTATCCATGGTTTCGGGGCCAATCCCACCCCCAAAAAAATTTTTGATGGCACCAACTGCCTTGATTTCTTCTCCTGAACAAAATGAGTATAATATTGCTATACTTTGCCGTACATTCTGGTACTGTACTGCTAAACCCTATTAATAAATCCCAAAGATGTACAGCAATGCCAAATCAGGCCCAAGATGGATCCAAATTGGATCCAATTAATATTATTAATATTATATGTCCTAATTAAGGTCCAATGGCCAAGACGAAATATTTTTGGTCCTAGGTTATACTTTTGGGTTCCTGATGGTTTATCCATGGTTTCGGGGCCAATCCCACCCCCAAAAAAATTTTTGATGGCACCAACTGCCTTGATTTCTTCTCCTGAACAAAATGAGTATAATATTGCTATACTTTGCCGTACATT
Organism: Yamagishiella unicocca; assembly: GCA_003116995.1. Taxonomy (NCBI): domain Eukaryota; kingdom Viridiplantae; phylum Chlorophyta; class Chlorophyceae; order Chlamydomonadales; family Volvocaceae; genus Yamagishiella; species Yamagishiella unicocca. Next base: position 2,760 of record BDSL01000136.1, on the reverse strand, counting down.
CTGGTACTGTACTGCTAAACCCTATTAATAAATCCCAAAGATGTACAGCAATGCCAAATCAGGCCCAAGATGGATCCAAATTGGATCCAATTAATATTATTAATATTATATGTCCTAATTAAGGTCCAATGGCCAAGACGAAATATTTTTGGTCCTAGGTTATACTTTTGGGTTCCTGATGGTTTATCCATGGTTTCGGGGCCAATCCCACCCCCAAAAAAATTTTTGATGGCACCAACTGCCTTGATTTCTTCTCCTGAACAAAATGAGTATAATATTGCTATACTTTGCCGTACATTCTGGTACTGTACTGCTAAACCCTATTAATAAATCCCAAAGATGTACAGCAATGCCAAATCAGGCCCAAGATGGATCCAAATTGGATCCAATTAATATTATTAATATTATATGTCCTAATTAAGGTCCAATGGCCAAGACGAAATATTTTTGGTCCTAGGTTATACTTTTGGGTTCCTGATGGTTTATCCATGGTTTCGGGGCCAATCCCACCCCCAAAAAAATTTTTGATGGCACCAACTGCCTTGATTTCTTCTCCTGAACAAAATGAGTATAATATTGCTATACTTTGCCGTACATTCTGGTACTGTACTGCTAAACCCTATTAATAAATCCCAAAGATGTACAGCAATGCCAAATCAGGCCCAAGATGGATCCAAATTGGATCCAATTAATATTATTAATATTATATGTCCTAATTAAGGTCCAATGGCCAAGACGAAATATTTTTGGTCCTAGGTTATACTTTTGGGTTCCTGATGGTTTATCCATGGTTTCGGGGCCAATCCCACCCCCAAAAAAATTTTTGATGGCACCAACTGCCTTGATTTCTTCTCCTGAACAAAATGAGTATAATATTGCTATACTTTGCCGTACATTCTGGTACTGTACTGCTAAACCCTATTAATAAATCCCAAAGATGTACAGCAATGCCAAATCAGGCCCAAGATGGATCCAAATTGGATCCAATTAATATTATTAATATTATATGTCCTAATTAAGGTCCAATGGCCAAGACGAAATATTTTTGGTCCTAGGTTATACTTTTGGGTTCCTGATGGTTTATCCATGGTTTCGGGGCCAATCCCACCCCCAAAAAAATTTTTGATGGCACCAACTGCCTTGATTTCTTCTCCTGAACAAAATGAGTATAATATTGCTATACTTTGCCGTACATTCTGGTACTGTACTGCTAAACCCTATTAATAAATCCCAAAGATGTACAGCAATGCCAAATCAGGCCCAAGATGGATCCAAATTGGATCCAATTAATATTATTAATATTATATGTCCTAATTAAGGTCCAATGGCCAAGACGAAATATTTTTGGTCCTAGGTTATACTTTTGGGTTCCTGATGGTTTATCCATGGTTTCGGGGCCAATCCCACCCCCAAAAAAATTTTTGATGGCACCAACTGCCTTGATTTCTTCTCCTGAACAAAATGAGTATAATATTGCTATACTTTGCCGTACATTCTGGTACTGTACTGCTAAACCCTATTAATAAATCCCAAAGATGTACAGCAATGCCAAATCAGGCCCAAGATGGATCCAAATTGGATCCAATTAATATTATTAATATTATATGTCCTAATTAAGGTCCAATGGCCAAGACGAAATATTTTTGGTCCTAGGTTATACTTTTGGGTTCCTGATGGTTTATCCATGGTTTCGGGGCCAATCCCACCCCCAAAAAAATTTTTGATGGCACCAACTGCCTTGATTTCTTCTCCTGAACAAAATGAGTATAATATTGCTATACTTTGCCGTACATTCTGGTACTGTACTGCTAAACCCTATTAATAAATCCCAAAGATGTACAGCAATGCCAAATCAGGCCCAAGATGGATCCAAATTGGATCCAATTAATATTATTAATATTATATGTCCTAATTAAGGTCCAATGGCCAAGACGAAATATTTTTGGTCCTAGGTTATACTTTTGGGTTCCTGATGGTTTATCCATGGTTTCGGGGCCAATCCCACCCCCAAAAAAATTTTTGATGGCACCAACTGCCTTGATTTCTTCTCCTGAACAAAATGAGTATAATATTGCTATACTTTGCCGTACATTCTGGTACTGTACTGCTAAACCCTATTAATAAATCCCAAAGATGTACAGCAATGCCAAATCAGGCCCAAGATGGATCCAAATTGGATCCAATTAATATTATTAATATTATATGTCCTAATTAAGGTCCAATGGCCAAGACGAAATATTTTTGGTCCTAGGTTATACTTTTGGGTTCCTGATGGTTTATCCATGGTTTCGGGGCCAATCCCACCCCCAAAAAAATTTTTGATGGCACCAACTGCCTTGATTTCTTCTCCTGAACAAAATGAGTATAATATTGCTATACTTTGCCGTACATTCTGGTACTGTACTGCTAAACCCTATTAATAAATCCCAAAGATGTACAGCAATGCCAAATCAGGCCCAAGATGGATCCAAATTGGATCCAATTAATATTATTAATATTATATGTCCTAATTAAGGTCCAATGGCCAAGACGAAATATTTTTGGTCCTAGGTTATACTTTTGGGTTCCTGATGGTTTATCCATGGTTTCGGGGCCAATCCCACCCCCAAAAAAATTTTGATGGCACCAACTGCCTTGATTTCTTCTCCTGAACAAAATGAGTATATATATTGCCTATACTTTGCCGTACATTCTGGTACTTGTACTGCTAAACCCTAAATAAATCCCAAAGATGTACAGCAATGCCAAATCAGGCCCAAG
>BDSL01000135.1:205000-228631 GCA_003116995.1 Yamagishiella unicocca | reverse complement strand
GCAGGTCTACGGCTGACACTTAATGCAGCCACTGCGATGCTATGGTGCCTAGTTCAAGTGCCGTACGCTGTGGGTGTTGCTTGTTTCGTACTCGCCGGTGCTGGGTGGCGAGTGAGCGCCGGTCCTGTCTGGATTGGCTGTACCTGGCTTACTGGGATTGGAATGGCCCATGCCTACCATACCTTACAGAAGCTGCGGGTCGGACAGGTAGCCCCGCACAACACAAAGTACGCCTGCTCGGCCCTGGTAACAATACTGTCAACTTACCCCATGGGCCTCGCACTAGCCACACACCATGTCAGCCTAGCCGTGACACTTGCTCTCGGCGCCGGGTGTTGCACCCTAGCCCTGATAGTGGCAATCCGGTGCATCAGCATAACCGTAGTAGCAGCCCATTTAGGCACCTGGGCGATCTCGACAACCGTCAGGCGGACCCTCCTCTACGCCTGGACATCAGCAACGACAAGAAATTGGATCCCATGCCTCCGGCGCAGCGTACACCTGACATCGGTCGCCGCCATTGTCGCACTAGCCTGCTGGCACACCCTAGCCCAAAACCCAACAACCCCGATCCTCGTAATAGCCACCCAGCACCTCACGCAACAGGTCCACACCCAGCCGATAGTGGGAACCACCGCGCACGCCGCCCTATCCCTCAGTGCCGCCCTAGGCATGGCTTACCCCCAAACCAGCTCCCTGCAACAGCTGATATCATCACGGCCACACCGGCTCGCCCTCTGGCCACTGCCCCGAATGACACGGGCCTGCAGCAGCCCACCTGCACATCGCCCAACACCAGGGCGACAAACCCCGGCACCCCAGCTACAAACAGACCGCTCCGTGGGGCATACGGAACACATAGGCTGGCCGCACCACAGGCAGCCCGAAACCAAACCCGGGCACCTCCCCCGCCCCCACCTGGAACCCCCCCGAACCCAATCCCGTGGCCCCCACCTGCACCTGTGCGCGCGTACCGTGAAGCCCAGCTTCCACGGTACGGGTTCTGTGGCATCCATGCCACTAACAACCTGCTGGGATGGAAATGCATCGACGGACACCATGTCCTGCGCTACTGCGAATCCGTACTAACACACCTAACGACACGGAACAGCCAAAACCACCCGGCATACGAGACAGCCCGCCTGGCAAATGCATGGTCTGCATGCTACCGACCCAACGGCTACTTCAGCGAATACGCCATTAACCACTACCTGGCCAACTGCTCCACCATAGCGGGACAGGCGGACCGCCACCTCGTCCTCCGGCGGGTCAACACACTGCCCCCTCCTCGACCCACAAAGGAGCAGATCCTAGGCATGCTCCCACAGCCTGCACGAAACCTTGGCTTTACAGTCCATGGAGAAGTGCACACATACGCGGTGAAAAGGGAGGGAAACATCTGGACAAAAATTGAGTCGCTGTCGGAAGGACGCAGTGACATGAGCGCCGAAAACTGGAGCCTTATCAAAGGTACCCTCTACTACCTCGACACGCACGAACGCCGCGAACACAACCCGGAAACTGGGCCCATGGCCGATGTGCCCGCCCCACCAGCCTTCCTGTACCCGCTGCCGGAAACGGGCCTCGCGACTCCACACACCGACCCCCTAGGCGGTATCGCACCACCTGCACAGCACGATGGGGGAGCACCGGCGACCGTAACCTCGGACCAACCGCCAGGCACCCAGCAGCGGCGAGCCGCTAAAAGGCGCAACCCAAACGCCACCGTACGATGGGCCGTGGGGGGCGAATTTATCACTGTCGGAGATACGCTGCTTGGGCTCGATGCGGACGCAGGGATCCACCAACTCATGCTCAACCAAAACGACACGGAACCGACGGAAAGACTACCCCCACGCGCAGATGCCCCGGCCAAACGGCGCAAACGGCAGCCTCCCGCTAACCCCCTCCAAACGACGCGAACACGGCCACCCATAAGCATCCCCGCACCATCATGGACTACCTCGCCGCACTGACCGGCGGGAGAGCCCGGGAACACCCGGAACAACAAGCCGCCCCAAACCAAACGCAGCCACCAGAACGCAGCCCTGAAAGGAGAAACAACCAAGCCGCGGCAGGTGAAACCGTGACCCAGGGCGCCGCCCAAGCAAACCAACAGGCACCACCAGCGGCGCAAAATACTGACGAGACGCGCCCGCGCGTACCAACCACTCCAGTGGAACCCCGAACGACGCTGCACCCCCCGGAACGCGGCCGCCGCAATCCCTGCATCTCGTCACGCACAACGTGCGTGGCCTATACAACAAACTCGAAACCGTCCTTTGCAATGTGCGTGAATGGAACGCCGACATTATCGTGCTCACAGAAACCAAACTTGGCCATCGCACTGACTGGCTCCGACGGGTCATGCAGGCCGAACACGCGGGATACCGGATTTATAGCTCCTCTAAACCCTGGACAGGCGATCCGCGCCAGAGAGCGGCGGGGGTACTGGTAGCTGTAGCCGACAAGTACAGCCGCATGAACGCCACCACGCCCATCCAACCCCCGAAACGGCTAGCAGGGTACATCAGCCACTGCGTTATAGCAACACCGCGCAGCATACCCCTACACGTGATCGGTGTGTACTGCCCGGAGGACACGCACATCCGGGACGCAATCTACAGCTACTGTGCAGGAGTAACTGCCGCCGTGGCGGCAGCAGGCAATCACCTCATCATCAGCGGGGACTTTAATGCAGTGCTTCACCCCAATGAGCGCAGCACCAACACAATGGACACGGCAGACAGACAACACTCGGCCTTCGCACTGGCCAACCACCTCGAACCAATCCAAGCGCCAGGCAACGGACGGCAAATGTCGTACACGCAGCTCCAACACGAAACGGCTACACACAGAAGCCGAATCGACGACATCCTGCTCAACGCTCCGCTCAGGGCAGCAGTCCTGAACCGGGGCACCGGCACGACCACCGCAAACCCGACCCCGCGTCCCACTGAAATGATAACAGTAGCTGGGGGGTCCTTCGATCACAACCCGGTCCACGCCCGACTGCCCATAGCGAACATGCGCCTGTGGGAGGCCCGCGGGCCCACTCCCCGCACGCCAAACACAGAGACAAGGCCGGTACCCCCCTCGTGGAGGGACGTTGTGCTGCCTATACCTGCCGCCGCACTCCAGAAAGCGACAAATACGATGAGAGCATCCCTTACCACCGCAACAGCGGCCCTGATGGCCAAGCTACGGCCTGCCAAGCAGGAAATCGAAGCCGCACTCGCCGCACACACATCAATGGCCACAGCCACGGGCGCTCAGCCAACCACCGCTGAGGAATTGGCAGCTCAGTTCAGTACAAGCACGGCAATCCAGGAGACAAACGTGGACACCCTCGCGGCCGAGCTGCAGGGCATACTAGACGGAGCCTTGACCACTCTCCTCGACTGTTGCCCCAGGAAACCGCCCAAAACTGGAAAGAAGCATGCGCCACGGAAAACATCACGCCAAATCAAAAAGCTTTACACACAACACAGGCAGCTAAAAGAGCTATACGAGACTGAGCTGAATGACACGATAGGCGCGCGACACCCTGCGCAACCCGACACTCCCGCTGGACAGACCCGCCGCACGCCCTCACAGGCCGACCAACGACCGACCGACCGACCAGGCTCACCTACCCCCCGCCGCCGCACCACCAACACCCGTGCGATAAGAATGCCCACCCCTAGACCACCCCGGAGGGCCAACACCATGACGACTGGCCTCCTCGCGCAAATCCGTGAAGTCGGGATAGCCCTACATCTCCTAGTGCGAAAGGAGACCCAGAACAATGTCACGAAAGCCCGCAACAGGTTCCGACACAGACTGACCACCAAGGCCCGCCAGGCTCACAAGGAGATATTTACTTCCGCCCAAGGCGAGCGGGGAATCCCCGCTGTGCAACACCCGACCAGTAAGGAGCTCTGCACTGACGCGGACACCATCCTGGAGGCCATCCACACCTACTACCAGGACCAGGCAGTTGCCGTAACAGGGCCCCGGACCGGACTCTACCGCCCGGAGGAGGTGCAACGCACGTACCCCTTCCTACCCGGCCCAACAACCACAGACCCATTCACGCTCCACAGCCTGAAAGACCCGCGGAGCCATAGCCTCCTCGCCTCTATAGCTGACCCAACAAACTTCCAAACGTGCATAACACACCTGTCCCGCAACAAGGCGCCAGGACCCGATGGGATCCCAAACGAGCTCCTGAAAGCGCTACCGGCCGAGGTGCATGCCGCTATGCACGACCTAATGCTAGTCATGTGGGTGAAAGCGGAGACCCCGCGCGAGTGGACCACCTCTACCACGGTTCTGCTGCCTAAGCCCGGCGATCCCACAACCCTCAACAACTATCGCCCCATCGCACTCGCCAACACAACCTACAAGCTCTGGACTAGCCTCCTCACCGTCGCCATAGGAGACGTGGCGGCAGCACTCAACCTGTTCAGCGAGGCACAGGAAGGGTTCCTGGCCTACCGCAACACCGAACGTCAGATCCTAAACCTCATACACGCCATTGAGGACTCGGCACTAACACGGCAGGACCTGTATGCCGCATACATAGATTTCAGCAGTGCATTCAATACCATCTCACACGACCTACTCCTACAGGTCATGTGGGACCTAGGCCTACCAGAAGACCTTATCCTCGTAATTCGCAACCTGTACTCCCAAGCACGCACGGCAGTCCGTACCGAGCATGGGACCACCAACCCCATCCACATCGAACGAGGCACTGTACAGGGAGACACACTGTCCCCGGTCCTGTTCATAATCTTTATCGAACCTATGCTACGATGGCTACACGCCGGCGGCCGCGGCTACCACTACGGATGCCTTGACAAGAACGAGAACATCCGTTATAACTGCAGCTCTGCGGCGTACGCAGACGACCTCGCCGTACTGGCCACCAACCCACAAGACCTCCAAACCCAGTGCGACAAGATAAGCCAATACGCCGCCTGGGCCGGCATGAAGGTGAACAACAAAAAGTGTGCGGTCACCGGAATCCTACACAAACGTGCCGGCCACGACAAGTCAATAAAGGGCCCCACGTGTGAACGCACGCTGAAATCAATCCTTTGTGACAAAATTAAAATCGGCGGAAAATTGGTACCCTACACCCCCCCAACGGACCCCTACAAGTACCTCGGGGTGAACGTCACACTTACGCTCAACTGGGGGCCCCACCTCCGCTATGTAAGCCAAGCCGTGACAGAAAAAGGCACCCAGCTGCTGTCCTGCATGGCGTCACCCGACCAGCGCCTACGTGTCCTCCAAACGTGCATCCAGTCGGTGGTGGCGTACAGCTTTCCCACTATGGCGTACACCCCAAATGATATCCGAATGCTAGACGCAATGATCGCCAGGATAGCCAAAAAGTGTTACTACATAACACCCAGCTTCCCAACACGAGCTATCCTCCACCCAGCGGAGATGTACGGCCTAGGCGTGGGCTCACTGCTGCCCACCTATGTGCAACGCTCGACCCGAGCGCTCGTCCTGGCACTCAATGACCCAGGGCGCCTAGGGGTGGTCACCCGTGCCATGCTGAAGCTGCAGCACGACTATGCGGGACCCCAGCCCATGCACCGCCTTGCAGGCGCCAGCTGCTACTACGTAACCCTAAAACAGCTATCGCTGGCAAGGGAGAGCGGGATCGCCATCACGGCCGCCGGTCAGCCCTATGCCCCAGAAATCAACACCCTATATGAGGCGGTCCAGCTAGCGAGGGGTCGGGCCGACGCCCAACTCCCACTGCCCTATCGGTATGTTATGCCCCTAGTGGAGCTCGGCCTAGATCTGCAATCTCTGGTGAACCAGAACACCGGGGCCCACCTCATCACCAGTGCCGAACTGCAGAACCTCTTCATCAACAAAAACAGGATCCAACACCGGCACAAAGTTGCGCTCAACCGCCTTAGCCTTGCGCTCAGCGCACACTGTGATCCCCTTGAACGGTGCAAAGACATGGACCCCAAACGCTACGCCAGCGCGGCACCCCTAGGGGACAGGCGCCTCCGGCGGATACCAGATGTGCCCGCATTTGCTGGCTTGCTATCCAAATCGCGCGTGCCCAACGCTGCCGTCATGCCCTCCATGGACCCACATACCCTGCGCACCCACCGCGGGGTAGTGCCAGGAGAGCACGGGGGCAGGCGCCCGCAAACTGCCCCAATGCCAGAGGCCACGGGAGCACAATACCCCCGACATGGCATCGCCGTAAACCCGACTCCAAACGGGCCCCGAGGTACCGACCACCAGGACCCACCATCGCCTCAACAAGAGACCTCCCGGCGGGGGCGCAAGCGCAAAGGTGTTACAGCTCGGCAGGAAGAACTCATCGCCAAAAGCACGCGGTGTGATAACAATAAGACACGCACGGCCAAGGCCAGAATCCATGATGTACCGGCACTTGTGCAGCTCCATGCCGAAGAAGAAGGGAAACCTGTAACACAGTGGGCCCGCCTGTGGGCCGGCACCGACGACGATGTGGCCGCTTTCTGGCGGGCGGTCCTGGAAGATATGCGCCCCCATGTCAAAAGCCTGGGGCGGAGGCAACAGCTGACACAGACGCACGCGCCGCAACTACGACTTACCGACCGGGATGGTGATGAGGGAAGATGGGACGCTGACCCTATCCATGAACCCACCGACGCAGAGGGCATCCCACTCCTAAACACGGCAGACATACATGAGGCCCTGCCCCCACTAGCTGAAGCAGCGACTCCGCAGGCAGCCCGCCCGCTGGGCGAGCCATGGGAGCCTTGGCGCGTCGCAAGGGCGCAAATCCTGGCAGACCAAATACCCTGGCCGGGCATGGGCGACACGACGGCAGAACACCAACTTACATATGACCTGTACCGCGACACAGAAGTCATCAGCGAGGTCGTAGCCGGCCCATTCACAGTCAGGCATACCACTACAGCGGCCGCCACCAAGAAGGCTCGTAAGCAAGCAAACCAGAAGAGGCGGCGCGCCGATAATCACCCGGAGCAGGATGACGACCCGGCAACCACACAGGGCGCCAGCAGCCACGAAACCCAATACACAGTCGCATGGCCCCACTCGATCATCCCGCTCTCTGTCCTGCGGGCATACGTTCGACAAGGCTACACCTACGAAAGCGTCCAGGAAGTGCAGGACGAGCTAGGACCGCACCTCGACAAATACTTCCGCAAGGTCACCTGGAAAACCTCCGACATGGCACTCTGGAACCTGGAAAGGGACCCGAATTTCCCCGCGGCACTGCAGCGATACAAGGCCGCCCGCAACACACCAAGAGACCCCAGGCCAACCCGCCCGGCCCCAGCGAGAGACCAATCTCTCACCAACGCCCAGAAGCAGGGCCGGTGGGACCCGCCTGACGAACACGCGGCGACCCGGAAGCGCACCCTACGGGGCAACACCACCATCAACACTATATCCCAGAACCCGTACTTGGATGTGTATCCCCCAGGCCGGTACACCATCCAGTTGGGGACGCGTGCACCCTTAGCAACAAGCCTTGTAGCCGGCACGGAATACACAGCGCACGTGTACGACCCGCGTGGGGTGTGCGTGGGCCGCCTCACCGCAGCCCGGCTACACCTCCTCCGTGCACGCTGGCAGCACATGAAGGACCGGACGCCCGAGCTCCACTGCAGCCTCACCGCCCAGGGCGGATTCGAAGAGGATGTAGCCCGCCTCCTGCACCGAAGTCAAGCGGGGGCAGACGGCAGGAAAGGGAAGTCTACACCCCGCTCGGAGACCACGCTCAACGTCTCCCTAAGCGGGCACCTAGTGAGCGCCCTGCGCAACCTCCAGGCTGGACATGTGACGGAGCGGTTTGCCTCCCCACTCAACAGCCTGGGCGCGGCCGACTGCTACTTCAGTCGCCACAGCGAAGACCAGCTTTTCGGGGCATGCACAGAAGGATACAGCCACCGCTTCACCGGCCTATCCATAGCACACCCGGACCCTACCCCAGAAAGTGCCAAACGAGCCCTTGGCTGGGCCATCGCCAGTGCTGAAACAGTGGCAACCTCCCCTGAACCCACCGTCACCCTTATCGCCCTCCCATATGACCGAACGGGCCCGTACACACACCTCACCGAGAGCGCACTAGTCCACCGCCTCGCCCAGCTGTGGGACGGCGACCTCTCCAGCCTAACCACTGGTGATGGCACAGCCTCCAGCGCCCCGCGATATGCCCGCGGAATCGACATCCTGTTAGTGGCCAATAGCACAGGCTTAGAAGCCTTCAATAACTGCGCATGGAAACAACTCCGCACGACCCTAATGCAAAGCGGGGACGGCGTTAAACAACTCGCACCCACGCGTATAGAGCAAAAGCAAGGAGAATCGGACAAGCACTGGTGTTGCTGGAGAGCCCGGAAGAGGGCTAAGGAACTACGTGCGCAGCCCCCCAGCGCGCCGACACTCACGGTATGCATCGCGGCAGCCGACGCGCACGAACGCCCGATTCGGACGGACTTCCCCGCCACCCTGGGCCTCCAATATGACGCTGACAGCATCATCTGGACCGATGGCAGCTGCCTTAAGCCCGACGAGGAAGGAGGGCCGCAGCGCACTGGGGCCGCCTACTACAAAGCTGGGAAGACAACCCACGTAAACCCCAACGGTATCGACTATACGAACACCATCCAAAGAGCTGAACTAGCAGCCATCAGGGCCGCTCTCGCCGACCCAGAGGTGCAGGAACAGCACCGGGCTACTATTGCTACCGATAGCATTGCCTCACTCTACCTAATAAGGCGTGCAATTAATGCGCCAGAAAAGCTACACATTTCCAAGCACAGAGCACTACTACTATCTATAGTCGACCTGCTCCGAAACTACGCCGACGCCGGCACTAAGATACAACTGCTACACGTACGTTCTCATACTGGGCTCTATGGAAATGACATGGCAGACGCTGGAGCCACGGCTACGGCCTCCGGAGAAGTCGCTGCTGATATAACAGAGGAAGCTGATAACGAGGGATACCGCCACATCCACTGGGCGGCACGCAGCAGGGACACCTGTTTTGTGTCGGACCTGAATAGGGGACTCCTAAAGCATCTCCCATCAGAGACGTACGGCGGTTACACCAACGACCCCGAGTCAACCGCACGCTGGAGGGAGGCTGCCCCCGAACTCTCCGCCCGATTCAGCAACGCCTATCTCACCACACACCGTATGGGCCACTGGCTCACAAAGCAGGTCCTGTACGCGCGCTATGGGTACCTTTACAATGCCCGACTCAAACAGCTCTACGGCCGAGGCGGGGATGGTAAATGCCCCCTCTGCCGACACAGCCGGGAAGGCCCCACAACTGACTCCGGCAGTCACATCCTCGGGGGCTGCCGTCACAAAACTATGGTAGGGGCGTACATTAACCGACATAACAGCGCCGTACGGGCAGTCGCTGCATGCCTGCACAACGGCAACAAAGGAGGAGGCCTTATGGTCATGGATGCAGGACGGGCGGAAGAGCTCCCTGAATACTGTGCGGGAAACAGGCCACCGCTCTGGATGTTCACGGAAACAGACCAGCGAGACCCCAACGTCAGCAAAATGCGCCCGGACATCATGTTCATCCCTAACCTACCCGGAAGCAGAATCCCAAGAAACGCTACTACCTGCCGATTGCCTGGGCCCAAGAACCAATACCCTGTGTACATCATTGAGGTAGGTTACACCAGCGACCTTAACCACTCGGACAAATGTACGGAGAAAACCATTCAGCACAAGAAACTTTCCGACGCCCTGGAGCGAGCGGGCTGGACGGTGCACTACACCAGGAATGAGGTAATCACCCTAGGTGCAACCGGCACCATCCCCAGTACGGTCAAGCCACTACTCCAAACCCTGGGAGCCAGCGCTGAACAAGCCAACAAATGCTGCCTACACCTCCACCAACATGCGGTGGTTAGCGCCGGCGCCATCATCAAAAACCGCCGAGTGCTGGAAAACGGACCGCAGCAGGGAGCCAGGGGGGTGGGCTAAGGGTAACTTTTTTGTCCCCACAGGTGGCGCGAGCGTATAGGGTGTACTAACACCCTCACCGCCCCGCCCCCGTAATACATGCTAGGCCTAGCGCCAGCGTACTCATTATTATTATTATTATTATTAGTACATGTTACAGTGGGCGCCATGAATACCAAAGGGCAGAAACATCGGGCACATCACCGGACACTGAAAGTGACGAAAGAGACAGAAACCCAGCCGCACCGCTCCAGTGGCTGGCAAACCATCACGACACCGACCAGTCGTCAGTCCAGAGGCAAAAACATACAGCAGCAACAGCCAACACGCCAGGGCGGCGGGGGAGTTTGCGCTGTATGTAGGCTCCCCTATCAGGAACCGACCACCAACACACCACCTACCAGACCCGCAACCGATAAACCAATGGAGCGCGCCGCCACGATACAACTAGGCTAACTAATTGCTCACCTCGGCATGTGGGTTGGTGCGCTAGTACGTGGTTGGTGCGTGGTTGATGGTTGGTGGTTGGTGGTTCGGGCGGCACGAATGGCTGCACGCAGGCAGGCAGCTAGCAGCAGGCAGTCAACCCTACCCCCGCCCATGCATGCATCTCCATCTACATACATACATACGTCTCCTGGCGGAGCACGCAGCGGGCAAACCATCCACGCACGTACGTACGTACGTATGTACGGCGGCACTCGCCGATCTATCGTACAACGTAATAACGAATATTCGGTAACATGACTGAGCAGCGCTGCAGCAGCAGCTAGCCCTGCAGCTGTACCTTTCTGCGGTGGGCGGGGAGGGGGTTTGAGGTGTGCGGAAGTAAGGCAGTCGCAGGGAGGTCGCTCGGTAGCTAGGTAGGGGCGGGAGGGCGCAGCACGCGCGGTTTGCTGCTAGCGGAGGTAGCTAGCTAGGAATGTAGGCGATAGCACGCAGCAGCAGTATGCATGTAGGCGACAGTCCGCCGCAGCTGGAACAATAATACAGCACTGAGGCGGCGCACCAACACTGAAGTGCACGCATACGTGAACTCTGGGGCGGGGTTTGTTAAGGGCACACGCACTACTACGTATGTACGTAGCTAGCTACTAGCATCGTATGTACGTAAGCACCACGCCGCAGCAGGCCTTGCCAAGCAAACACGGCACAGCCGTTTCGGTGGCTATGTATAGCACGTACGACAGGCACGGTGTACGGCAACGCGCGTCCCACCAGATGCAGGCGGGGGCACGCAGCGCGACGAGGAACGAAGGAACCCCCCGCCCCCGAGAGACGGAGCGACCCGTGTGACCCAAGTATGTAAGCCGCATACATATATACATACATGATTCGCGAATGGGCCCGCCCCCCCCCTGTGCAGGCGGCGGGTGACAGGGTGGACAGATGTGTGCGGCCGGCGGGTGACAGCGTGGACAGACGTGTGCGGGCGGCGGGTTCCAGCATTGACAGCTGTGCAGCTGGTCCTACTTTGTAAATACACCAGAATGGATGCCAATCTGTCGTTGCTGCTGTACAACCAGGCCGGGTTGGGCTGGGTAATCAGAGTTAACCACTCCATATGGGGTCGGTTATCGGGTGGGCTATCTTCGGTTAACGAGCATCAAAACCCGTTTGGGATACCCCGTTAACGAGCTTTGACCCCGTTAACGAGCATTAAACCCCGTTTGGGATACTGAGGCAAGGGTACCAAAACACATGGTTTGTAAACCTGGGTACCCGTTTACAGGGGTCGGTAGCCAGAAACGGTACTGTAACCCAACCATAGGGTTCGTTTACCGGGGTACCCGTTGGGTACCCGTTAACCCAACCACAAGGTTGGGTTACCATTACACTCGGTAACCCAACCGACCGTTTACCGACCCAAAACCGAAGGTTGACCGACCCACCCGATAACCGACCCCCATGGTTGCCCAAAACGACCCCTAACCGATCGACACGTTTATGCCATAGGGCCCGCCCTGCGTGTGTTCGTTGTCCCGCGGAGGACGGCGGGGCCGTACGTATGTATGTACAAGCAAGAAGGTCTGGGCGGCGGGACGCGTGGTCGTCATATGTAATTGCGGACGTAAGTGCCAACACCGGCACTACTCCGAGCACTCACGCACGCGAGGCAGGTGTGTGGGCGGGAAAAAAGCGCGACGGGCCGAATGAAGCGAGGCGATGCGGCAGCGCGCCCGCTCCCGCGCTGCGGCTCGGCGGGCAGCAGCCAAATAAAGCAGTGCGCGTGCAGCGGCGAGCCCGCCTTACTTTCCCCTTCTTCGTTGCTGGCCGACCTAGGCGTACTGTACATACATAAGGCGTTACAGTGTCCTCGAACGAAGCCAGCAGGCGGCCGAACATCAGACGTGCAAGAAGAGGGCCCCGACCTAGATGTATGTGCATATGTGGCCGGAGGCCAGGTCCCGGGTCCCAGGAGGTGCGTGCGTGCAGGCCCACGCGTACATAATGTCGATCGACTCACGTCTTAACGTATCCGAGGTTCAGGGTCGCCCAGCGGTCGGGCTGCCCGCGGATGGTTATGTTGCGCCGAATCATTACAGGCAACTGGAACCTGAAGGAGGAGCGAGCAAGGTTGCGCAGTTTGTTTACTCGGTGACGCGGGCAAATTTTTTGATGACGGGCAAATCAATATAGTCGCTTGGACGACGATACTTGCCTGCTGCTGTTGAACAGTGCATCCGACACCGCGGTTAGCGGACTGGTTAATACCAGCTCCGTGGGTCCCGAAGGATCAGCTAGCGCAGCCAGCAGCTCTGTGCCAGACGCGACTTCCTTCGAAAGGCCTGTGGGCTGCTGCTGCGCCCCTACAAATCCTGCTGAGGACATGGCAAGTGACAGTACTAATATGATCGATAACATATTTCCTAAATGGCATGGTCCATCAGCATCGCAACAAGTGGTAACGTCGTCGGTTTATTTCGTAGCCCCGTGCGTGCAAGGCCATTTGACTTCAATGTTCACCAGCTGCTGCTGCTGCTGCTGCGCTGTTGGGAGCACGCAGAGGCCGCACGACATTTTTTTAACGCAAAGGGCAAACGCCACATGTGGCAATGTACCCGACTTCGTCCTAGCTTGCTACGTAGGTGTTCCAGACAGCAGCAGCAGAAAGCAGTGCGTCATGTATGTGCGTCCGAGCTTCACTGCGCTGGAATGCCTTCTTATTCAAACTAACGCGAATTGCAAGCCACCAGATACGTGCAGATACTGCTTTGCTGTGCAACGTATTTACAGGCACGATTACGGTCACACACTCTTTCGCTGCTGACCATCCTTACTTGCGGGTTCGTCCGTTTATTTTATTCTGTTCGGTTTCAACAGGAAGCCGCGCGCCTTTACTGGCGCGTAGGAAGGGATTTCGGTGCGTGGCATCGCGAAAACCTGGGATGTAATGACGAGGTGAAAAAGAGCGCCTTCATTCGTTGACAGCTATACACAGCGCGTGATCAACTCGAAACCGGAACTGGGACGCTCTTGTCGGGACTCGGCTCTCGTACGTGATAGTACGTGACGGTATGCGCAGGTCGGAATCCGTCTCCGAGCACCACCGTAGCCGGCTCCATGCGACAATGTCAGGCAGTCCGACCGTCCAGGAAAGCGAGCATATATATTAAACTCGTGAAGGCCTGTCGTCCGCAGGAAGAGGGACCCATGCCGGGCCTCACCATACATACGGCTGAACCCCGCCACGCAGAGCGAGCCGAGGACGCCCCTAAGGGCACAGGCAAGTAAGCAAGTGCATATTCCAAAACCTTTACATACGTAGGCGTGACATCTAGGGGTGAAGACTAGCTCGGGCGTTATGCCTTACTGTGGGAGCGAGTACGGCCAGCTGGAGTTGGTGCCACAGAATCGAAGGCAGGTATGCTCAGGCATGCATGCTACTGGCAGGGGGGCGTGGTTCCGTATCCTGTTAGCTTCATTCCTGCCGCAAAGCGTACCGTACGAGCTTCCTAGGAACACGCAGGCCTGTTCGCAACGAACCCTAAAGAATGATGAAATCTGTAAGTGTTCTCAAGCCCTACCTGCTGGCGATCCCAGCAGGACGAAAGGGGGGGCGGAGAAGCACGATACGAGACCTCACCTTACGAGAAGCCAGCGCTAGCGGCCAGCAGGAGACGCCCCAAAGGCACAGGGCATTACATCCGCCTCACCCAAGAAGGCGGCGTCACGACACAAAAGGGCAACGCAGCCGCCCCAAGGCCCACCGCAGGGAAAACCTTATTACACCCGAAAGGCCGCCCAGCAAAGGGAACAACAGGCAGCATTATTCCCAACTATCCAAGACCAAGACCAAGATAGAGGATGGGGAAAACGCAAGACCGGGCAGGCGGCGCCGCCCCAGGCGCACCCACCAGCACGGTCCCAGACAACAGAAACAGCTAGGCGGAGCAAAGCGCTCTGGAAACAATAACGAGCCCCGGGCCCAGAAGGCACCAGATATATAGGCGGACAAACGGCAGCAGGTAGGAACCGCCCCAGCAGGAGCAGCAGGCAGGAGCCGCTCAGACTCCCCTACCTGGGCAGCTAGGGGTCAGCCAGCACATACATCGCAAGCGACCACCGAGTAAACAAACGGCGGAAAGTAAGGTTGACTGGGCCCTGATGGCAAATGCCCTGTCTGCCGCCACTGCAGACCTGGGGGACCTATACACGACTCTGCTGGAGGGCACATCCTGGGGGGGTGCGCATGCGCACCCAACCATGAAAGGAATGTATATAAACCGAGCGACACAACGCGGCCGTACGCACCCTAGTGCGTGGAAACCATCCATAACGGTAAACATGGAGGCGGATACCTGATCATGGATGCCGGGCGGCAGGAGGACCTGCCCCCGTACTGTGCCGGACAGCGCCTCCCCGCCGGGATGCTGATGCCGGGGGATGCTGATGCCTCTGAGCTTGGAAAAATGAGACCGGACATCCTCTTCATCCCCGAGCTGCCACTGAGCAGTACGCGGGGTGCAAGAAGCAGACCTTACAAGCAAAGGGCCAGCCGACAAGCAAACGGAAGTGCAATGTCTACATTATTGAAGTCGGCTACACCGGCGACCTTAACCACTCTGAAAAGAAAGAACAAAAAGCCGAACAACACCGCCAACTAGCTAGCCGACAAACTACAGCGGGCAGGCTGGACGGTGCACTACATATATACACCGACACGGACATTATTGTTACCCTATGCACCACAGGCACCGTCCCAAACACACTTAAGGCCCTCCTCATCAAGCTTGGGGCAACACCACGCAGGCAACGCCGAGGGATGCTGCATGAAATTACACAAGCACGCGGTGAATAGCATGGGAAGCATAATCCAGAGCCGACGCGAAATGGGCGGCCACACCCACACGTACGACACAAGGGGTTTAGTGGGGTTCTGACGCCTTTGCTTCCCACGGTGATGCGGGCATACAGGGGGGAGACCCCCTCAGTTCCCCACCCCCTTAACACACGCTAGGGCTACGCCCAGCGACACTATTACTATATATTATTATTATTATTGGCTGGGCCCGACAGCAGCCCACACGGCTTGCGGCACACCTAGCTAGGTCTTTATTATTTCCCCTTGCTTCTTGTTTTCTTGGGGTCGGCATGTCCTGCTTGGGGCTTGTCGTGTCGTTACTGGGATGAGTCGCGAGCTCGCAGTTGCAGCTGGCCAATAGTGTCACCATGACATTCCGCTACGTGGTGCTCTCCGAGTACTCTGACGGCGCAAACGCCGCAGGGGGGTGGGACGTGTTTGCGGCCACGGTATGTGCGGCGGGGTCGGTTGAATGGTTGGGCGGGTTGCATGGGTGGGTGGGTATATATGATGAGCAGGTGATGACGCATGAGTGGGCGAGTGGCGGTGGTATGGGGGTGGGTGGCTGTGGGAGTACCGATGTACTTATTTTCCATTGATTGAATGGCAGCAGTTCAGCCTGATCCCACAGCTAGCTAGCTAGCTGCGCCCAGACCCTCGCTCGCCGGTGGCGGCCCCGCTCCCCCCCTCCCCACGCATGGCATATACAGTCGCCCGCCGATTGGGCGAATAGTGTGACAGTGCTGCGCGATGGCGCGCTCCTGACCGATCTCTGCTTCCCCGTCGTCGATCCAAGTGCAAAAGAGTGAGTCCTGTATGTATGTGTGGTAGCTAGATAGATAGCTATCCAGCCAGCAGACTAGCTGCAGCTAGTTAGATAGATATATAGCTGCGCTGCTGCAGCAGTAAGTACGCCTGTAGCGCGGTATGCATGTACGCACGGTATGCGTAGCGTGGTTTGCTTGGGTCGGTGGGGGGGCCGAGTGGATGTATGGGGGGCCTGCGGTAACTAACGACCGGATGAGAGGATGGAGGGGCGTGGAACGACGCCTGCAGCACAGCTGCAGCTGTGGTACCCAAGTGTGCGTGTGCGGGCTAAATAGGGGCGGGCTATCTAGCTGGGCTGTAGAATAATAGGCAGAGCCACCTAGCTACCCGCCCATCCACCTATCTATTCGCCGCAAGCAACGCATCCATCCAGCCAGCAGCTCGCCAGCAGGTCATCCAGGCGCCGTCCACCATCCACTCGATCGCCGCTGAGTTGTTTTGCTGCTGTTTAACACGCATGCACTTATAGGCAATTATAGACAGCAGCAGCACAGACATGCCTCGATCCGTCCTCAGGGACCCCCCCAGTTGCCCTGCTGCCCACCTACCCGCTCCGCTAGCTAGCTCCTTACCTTCCATCCACCCGCCGTCCTACCAACCTACGTACCTGGGTCGCTGAACCTCCTGCTGCCTACCTGCTGCCTGCGCACACATACACAGTGAGGACGACGTGTTTGCAGTAGCCCCCCGGCCGCCCGCTCTGCCCGGGACAAACAGCTTCCAGCCCACAGCGGAGATCCCAGCCTACCTTCGGAGCGACCGAAACGACGACGGCGGTTGCAACAACGACAGCACTGCGCCCCCCCTGGACCGCTGCTGGGCGCACGTGGGGCACTACGTCGACTTTGCGGCCTACGCACTTCAGCCGAAAGTTAAATTTAATCCGGACTCTAAATTTCAGCTAGCGCGTAATGGCATCCTGGTATGTACGGGTGTCCTGCCTCTCACCCATCATGTGTACATATATGTATGTATGTCACTCGGTTCCGAACGAGCGGCGGGGAAGTAACACGATTGGCACACGCACAGGATTGGCTAGATAGCTCCTGCGTCCTGCTAGGTAGCCACATATGTAGGCGCGTCGCTCGTGGTACTACTTGCGTCTCTAAGATAGACCTTGTCGTCAGAGTTGCACCTGTATATATATCCCGCCGCCGCGCGCGCGCCACACCTGCCTACGTACCCCCGCCGACACTCGCGCCATCCATCCGTCCCCTACCTGCTGTTGTGTATGTCCTCCCCCGCCGTGCCTGCGATGCCCAGCTCCACCTGGTGAACGTGTACAATCTGTGCAAGGCGGTCTTGCCTGCTGACTGCGTCAAGGCGTACGGGCCGGTGATCTGCTTGATCGTCACAAGCCGCCAAGAGGAAGCAAAGAAGAGGCAAAGCCCATCTCCCGGCGGAACCGTCCATGGAGATCCACTACTACTGTTGGAGGACGGCAGCGACGACGGCAGCGGAGGCAGCCACGACAGCGGTGGCGGAGATGGCGGCGGCCTGAGTACTGCGGAGGCGGCGGGGATTGGTGTGGCTGTGACAGGTGCGCGGCTCGCTCGATCGCTGACGATGAATGCAGCAGGTAGGGGACGACGGAGCAGCGTCCTTTGGCACTACTACTGCTGCGCTGTTAGACCCCCCCCCGCAAACAATAAACCCGTCGCGCGCGTGTGTAGGTTCTCCTCATGCATCATCATCACGCTCGCAGGCATCTCACGCGCTCTATCTGCTAGATCGTAATGAATTGAACGAAACTCCCTTCCAGCGTTGTACAGTATTATTACCTGATGATTGTATGTCGCGCGCACCTACCTAGCTACATACCTCCTCCCGCCCCTCCCTGGACCCTGCTGCTGCTGGATGGTCATCACGTTATCTTCGTCCCGCGCACATGCGCATACATACATTGTGCAGCCGCTGTGCTGCTGGTGGTTGCGCTGCTGGTGCTGCTGGGGTTGTTGCTGAAGAGGCGCCCGGGGCTGAGGCTGCGGCTGTTTCGCCAACAGGGAGGGGACCGGCGGAGCGGCCGAAAGAGCAGCGACAACATTACTACAGCGGCTGTGGGAGATGATGATGAGCTGGGATCCGAGCTACGGTGAGCACGACGGTACATACTCGCGAGGAGGGGGGGCCGCGGTGGGGCGGGCATGTAGGGGCGGCGGAGTCCGCCCCTCACGTCAGTTCCCCAAGCAACCCCACACGCCAGCAGGCCCCGGCCGGCGTAATATTTAATCTTATTCTTATTATTCTTACTTAATATTACTGGGCCCACTGCTGATCCTAGTTTTGGAGACAGCAGACGCGGACATGCTATATACGTGGCGTTGGGTGTATGAACTAACGGCGATCGAGGGTTTGCGGCGCCCTACCAAACGGCTATATGGGTTAAGTAGGTGCACCAGCTTAGCTAAGCCGGTCCTAAGCAGGTGTATAGCCTTTCGGCAAAATACGCCTGCCAGACAGCGGTACATGCATCTGAACGTACGGCACGCAGGAGCTGACGTACGGATCGCTACATCACATATCGTCTTCGGTATCTTCCAGAAATAAAGTAAAACGTACGTCTCCTGTCTGGACTGTACACGTGCGTGTTGTTATTGAGGGTTGAGCAAAGCTTACGTTTAAAACGCGAGTGGACAGTAGTGGGCTTACATACTTACGTACCTCCATGAATAGTAAGAAAGGAAACTCAGGTACGTATGTATATATAATAATTAAGCTTGTGTACGTATGCATGTATGTGCGTGGGTGGCTTACGTTTTGCCGCGTCTTGCTGCCGATCGATCTATCGAGTAACAGCCGCTCCCTCGCTCACGCACGCACCGCCTGTATGTCCTGCCGTGTTATACGTGCTTGCGGACGTGCGGTTGACGATGCATCGACATCGATCGACACGGCAGGAGTGGGAGCTGGGCTGATGGGGCAGTCGAGCGTAATAAAGCGGCTGGCGCGCCGTCGGCGGCGGCCGCCATAATAATGAGCGCGTTAATGAGCTTAGCCGCTGCTGAGGCTGATGGGGCAGCGGCACTACTAGCCACAGACAAGAGCAGCAGGGACGACCAAATAATGTCGTCCACGGCGACCGAAGCCCCGGCGGTTTCTGCTGACAGCTGCGTTCCTGCTGCAGCTGCGGTTGCCGCTGCTGACAGCAGCACAGGTGAGCCCCGCCCGCGCGCCCGCCACCCCGCCCGCCCGCCACCCCGCCCGCCCGCCACCCCGCCCGCCCGCCTGCTCGCCCGCCGGGCCGCCCGCTTCTTGCTTTTTCTCCCGTAGCATAGGGCCACGCACTCTCCGTATATAAACATATGGTAGTAGTGTAATAAAGCACGCGCGCGGTAGCGCCATTCCCGCGCACGCACTCTCACAAAACTCCAGCCAACCACGTACGGCGGACGGCACCTCTCTTGTCCACCAAGCAAGCGACACTCAGATGCTAAAAGTCCGTGTACGTACGGAAGTAAGGCCCAGCGTTTGGCTTCATACATAGATGTGCACGAATTGAGTATACATCTACGCACATGCAGATAGATAGATAGCACGAAGACCGCGTACAGCACCGACCTCGGCCAAGTTCTCGCAACGGAACCGCCTAGCATTACGTACCCTTCCAGTATGGTAGAGGGGTAACCCAGCCATGGACAGGTTTGAGCCTCCTTAGTCGTTTCGTTGTGGGTTGGTTGAGACAGGGTCCGTTACAACAGGTTTTAGCGGGACCCGGTAACCTACACGCCCGTAACCGGAGGGCGGGTATTCCCAAGGCTTAAACTCGGTAATAACCCCTACCTCTGCACGTGCCTGTCAGCAGCAGCAGCCCTGCAATCAGTCATGTATTAACTAACCGCGTGGTAAACCCACGGCCTTAACCCAGGTAGGACCCTGCTTTGCACGTGCGTGCACTGCCGTGGCTGGGAAGCAAGCAAGCCGAGGGCTGTGACCCCTTCATTCACGCAGCAGTTGCTTACTTGTCCCCCGCGGGCCCGTCGTTCTCTCGCATGGCGCTCGCCAGTGATTGCCTTACCTGGCCACCGCCTTCATCACCGCGCGCTAATCGATTCCCATGCATGCATCCGGCTGTATATTTATCGCTCGCTCGCCAGGTCCACAGGGGGAGAGCAACCCAGAAACGCCGCCGCCGCAGGGCTGCCATGATGATGAGCACGTGGTGGTACATCCTCTGTCTCCGCTTCAACCTGACGTGGCGGTTGGGCCGGAGTGTGCGGACCTGGTGACGCTGCTGCCGGTGGTGCTGGGGAAGGGGGCGTCCGGGCGCGTGTACGAGGGCATGTACGGCGGGCAGCGAGTGGCGGTTAAGGTGAGGCGGTCCGTGGTGGGACAGATACGTAGAGAGGTAAGTTGATAGAGATTTAGTAGTGTTAATAGTTCCTGCGTGGTAGATCCTGAACGTAGCGTACTACACTGTTGATGAGGTACTGCGCAGTACCTCATCATGAGGTACTGCGCATGCGGTAATGGGTATGTATGTACATACCGTGCCCGCCTCCGGGTTCAACGTCGGCATCGTGGCGGCCCGAATCGTAGCCAGCCCAAAGTCCTGCAGCAGCAAGTCAATCAACATACACGAATATGTGTTGATTGGAACTTACAGAAGCGACGGCACTACTTCAGCAACCCAACCAGATCCTGAACGTCGCAGGGTTAGGTGAGGTAATGTTTTATACAAGGTTTGGCGGCGCACGCACCACGGCAGACGGAGGTACTGCACTACTCGTACATACATTACGTGAGCACACATGTGGCACATACATATATACACCAGCGCGCGCCTGCCTTACTTCAGGATGGATTATTACTGTGTACCGGTTTCCGTGCGTAGGCAGTGTCCGGTATTCGCAGCGCTTTTTACACATAAGCAAGCAAGCGGTACAAGCATCAACATCAATGCATCCACGCACGGTACCCAAGCACCCAAGCAACCGTAACGTATACCCACTGAACGTCAGCAGTTGCCGTTTTTACTTTACCTACCGTCAGCTTCACCACGGGTTTCGGGGAGTCCATGCCGTTGACCAGGATGTTGGCGGGCTGGGTGGAAGTGGGTGGGAAATGTACATATACGTACGCACGTGCTTACATATTAGGAGTGCGTGACTGCGTGCTGTCTTTGTGTTCAACGAGTAAGCAAGCTTAAGCGAGCATAAGGCGAAACACTACTGCCCCACGTAGTAAACAATCGCACGCACGTACAAAAGCAAGCATGCACGGCACGCACGTCGCTCACGGCGCCGCACGCAGGCACCTTCAGGTCTCGGTGGATGATGGTGGGGTGCAAGTACTCCAGACCACGAGCGACCTGGATCGCGATGTGGACCACCTGCGGGAGTGGTGAAGAGATGGAGATTCAGAAGCAAGGTAGGGGATGGAGTGCCGTGGCCTCGCGCGTGTCGTCTTGGCAAGATATATAGATGCATGCGTCAACATGCTCCGGTCGCTCCCTACGCATGTCCGTACAGAACGTACGACATGCGTGGAGTACGAAGCACGCACATACGAGTTTCATTGTGAGGTTCGCCATCCACCGCCCTAGCTACCTTGGTCCACAAGCACCTGCCCCGGCCGCCAGCGAACACGCACCTAGCCTGAAATGCCAACCCATCAACCACCACCAACCGCCAAGCAACGAACTAATAACTGAGGAAATAAACGTGCGTGCACCTACGTACCGTTGGCAGCGGGATGAGCTGGCCCGGCTCCCGAAAGATGAGCCGCTGCAGCGAGCCCTCCATGAGCTCGATCACCAGGCACAGCCGCGGCGGGGTCACGCAAGCCGCCAGCAGGCGCACCACGTTGGGGTGGCGGCAGCGGCCCAGCACCTGCACCTCCTTCTCCCAGCACTTGACGTCCAACTTATCCGGGGTCGGTGGCTCGGGGCCGGTGTCAAACGCGGTCGACAGGATCTGCGCAATCATTATGCCAAGTAAGACAGCAGCGTGCGTGAGGTAGCTACCTATAGGGTACCCTATCTATAGGGTACGTACGTAATCATCACGAGGAGTTCGTTCCTGTCATTGCATGCAGCCGCGGCAATGATGTGGCTTACTTATTAATAACCGTAAATGCGTGCGTACCTTGAATACTAAAATTAATATTAATATTACGCCGGCCGGAGCCTGGCGTGTATTAAGTGGGTGGGGAACTGCTGCTGAGGGGCGGACTCCGCTCGCCCCTATCTATATTTATGCCCGCACCACCGGAGCCTGCTGATGAATGAATCCTGGCAGGTATTACGTAGGTACGGCGCCGCGCACGGCCGGCACTTACGTTTTGGTTTATTTTATTGGGGCGGGCGGCGGGCAAGGTGCTGCTGAAGCTGACACGTTGCTTGCGTCGTGCGTGCCGCCGTGCGTGTCCTGCTGCTGCTCGCTGCTAGCTGGCTGCGTCCATGGTGGCTATCTATGTAGCTGCCGAAAGGCTATCGATGGAGCAACTAATAACAGGGCGGAGCGAATTACTTTCGCGCAGTATGGTATTGCCTTCTCACTCTTCACTACTCATCATCTACGCTCCATGTATGGCTTGGAATGGGATCATCATGAAATCATCACTGATTAGCAATTGCCATGCCATCGACCTACGTATTTAGATAGATATATATGTCGTCCGTTGCACGCTGCCACCGTGTGCGTGTACACATGTCGACTATATGGTAGGTAGGTAGATGGGCAATATGATTGTAAGCAATGTCGACAACCTAACAGCGTCACCAGCAGCTTTATTTGGGAACGCATAGAAGGGAAACAAATAAACTGCGCAACCTTTACTATCTGTTTCCCCGCCCGTACCATCGGGAATGAAATTACACCCCTGCCTTCCTCACTTCCTACCTGATGCATGCCCACGCCGACGGGGGACGTACGTACCCCTCGCACATCCTGCGCCTCGCCCGCGCCCTTCGGTGGATCCACCGCCGGTAATAACCGTCACGACGACCCCCCTCCCTCTCTCTATCTGCTGGCACTGCAACCTCCTGCCGGACGATTTGCCTACGTACCTCCACACATACCTCCTGCTGTCAACCTATCTACCTATCGATCTACCTATCCTACGTATCTATCTACCGATCAAAACTACCCACATACCTGCATACCTTCACTGCAGCCCGGTTACCTTCCCCCTGGTGAGTCCCCTCACTCGCTCGAAAGCAAGTCATTAACAGCTAGCAGCAGCAGGTGTTATTATTATTATTATTATTATTATTATTATTATTATTATTATTATTATTATTATTATTATTATTATTATTATTATTATTATTATTATTATTATTATTATTATTATTATTATTATTATTATTATTATTATTATTATTATTATTATTATTATTATTATTATTATTATTATTATTATTATTATTATTATTATTATTATTATTATTATTATTATTATTATTATTATTATTATTATTATTATTATTATTATTATTTATTATTATTATTATTATTATTATTATTATTATTATTATTATTATTATTATTATTATTATTATTATTATTATTATTATTATTATTATT